>JAQFVV010013362.1:0-143676 GCA_028023455.1 Epiperipatus broadwayi
TCAGAGTTTGTATTCAGATCTAGTTTCTTTATTCCTGTCTTTCACTGACGATAGCAAATAGCTTGAAATCATGATCTGAAAGTGGAATTATAGTTAGAGATAGTGAATACTAACTACTCTGACGTTTATGTAAACAAAACACGCTTGATTGGCAGTCTTGGTAGGACGCCATCTGTGGACATAAATACAAGCGTTAGCAAGTTTTTTAACTTGCATTTTTGTTTATCATAAATGTACCTTTGAGGTCTTTCTTGCAATGATATAGATTGCAGAGGCTTCTACTATGTGGTGATGCTGAACTGAGATCAGACCCATGTAGCTATCTGGTTTTGCTATGCTGAGTTTGAAGACATTACGTGTCTAAAAAATTCACGCTTGCAAGCTGAATAGAAATTGTTTCATAAACGCTCAGAGTTTGTATTCAGATCTAGTTTCTTTATTCCTGTCTTTCACTGACGATAGCAAATAGCTTGAAATCATGATCTGAAAGTGGAATTATAGTTAGAGATAGTGAATACTAACTACTCTGACGTTTATGTAAACAAAACACGCTTGATTGGCAGTCTTGGTAGGACGCCATCTGTGGACATAAATACAAGCGTTAGCAAGTTTTTTAACTTGCATTTTTGTTTATCATAAATGTACCTTTGAGGTCTTTCTTGCAATGATATAGATTGCAGAGGCTTCTACTATGTGGTGATGCTGAACTGAGATCAGATCCATGTAGCTATCTGGTTTGCTATGCTGAGTTTGAAGACATTATGTGATCTAAAAATTCACGCTTGCAAGCTGAATAGAAATTGTTTCATAAACGCTCAGAGTTTGTATTCAGATCTAGTTTCTTTATTCCTGTCTTTCACTGACGATAGCAAATAGCTTGAAATCATGATCTGAAAGTGGAATTATAGTTAGAGATAGTGAATACTAACTACTCTGACGTTTATGTAAACAAAACACGCTTGATTGGCAGTCTTGGTAGGACGCCATCTGTGGACATAAATACAAGCGTTAGCAAGTTTTTTAACTTGCATTTTTGTTTATCATAAATGTACCTTTGAGGTCTTTCTTGCAATGATATAGATTGCAGAGGCTTCTACTATGTGGTGATGCTGAACTGAGATCAGATCCATGTAGCTATCTGGTTTGCTATGCTGAGTTTGAAGACATTATGTGTCTAAAAAATTCACGCTTGCAAGCTGAATAGAAATTGTTTCATAAACGCTCAGAGTTTGTATTCAGATCTAGTTTCTTTATTCCTGTCTTTCACTGACGATAGCAAATAGCTTGAAATCATGATCTGAAAGTGGAATTATAGTTAGAGATAGTGAATACTAACTACTCTGACGTTTATGTAAACAAAACACGCTTGATTGGCAGTCTTGGTAGGACGCCATCTGTGGACATAAATACAAGCGTTAGCAAGTTTTTTAACTTGCATTTTTGTTTATCATAAATGTACCTTTGAGGTCTTTCTTGCAATGATATAGATTGCAGAGGCTTCTACTATGTGGTGATGCTGAACTGAGATCAGATCCATGTAGCTATCTGGTTTGCTATGCTGAGTTTGAAGACATTATGTGTCTAAAAAATTCATGCTTGCAAGCTGAATAGAAATTGTTTCATAAACGCTCAGAGTTTGTATTCAGATCTAGTTTCTTTATTCCTGTCTTTCACTGACGATAGCAAATAGCTTGAAATCATGATCTGAAAGTGGAATTATAGTTAGAGATAGTGAATACTAACTACTCTGACGTTTATGTAAACAAAACACGCTTGATTGGCAGTCTTGGTAGGACGCCATCTGTGGACATAAATACAAGCGTTAGCAAGTTTTTTAACTTGCATTTTTGTTTATCATAAATGTACCTTTGAGGTCTTTCTTGCAATGATATAGATTGCAGAGGCTTCTACTATGTGGTGATGCTGAACTGAGATCAGATCCATGTAGCTATCTGGTTTGCTATGCTGAGTTTGAAGACATTATGTGTCTAAAAAATTCACGCTTGCAAGCTGAATAGAAATTGTTTCATAAACGCTCAGAGTTTGTATTCAGATCTAGTTTCTTTATTCCTGTCTTTCACTGACGATAGCAAATAGCTTGAAATCATGATCTGAAAGTGGAATTATAGTTAGAGATAGTGAATACTAACTACTCTGACGTTTATGTAAACAAAACACGCTTGATTGGCAGTCTTGGTAGGACGCCATCTGTGGACATAAATACAAGCGTTAGCAAGTTTTTTAACTTGCATTTTTGTTTATCATAAATGTACCTTTGAGGTCTTTCTTGCAATGATATAGATTGCAGAGGCTTCTACTATGTGGTGATGCTGAACTGAGATCAGATCCATGTAGCTATCTGGTTTGCTATGCTGAGTTTGAAGACATTATGTGTCTAAAAAATTCACGCTTGCAAGCTGAATAGAAATTGTTTCATAAACGCTCAGAGTTTGTATTCAGATCTAGTTTCTTTATTCCTGTCTTTCACTGACGATAGCAAATAGCTTGAAATCATGATCTGAAAGTGGAATTATAGTTAGAGATAGTGAATACTAACTACTCTGACGTTTATGTAAACAAAACACGCTTGATTGGCAGTCTTGGTAGGACGCCATCTGTGGACATAAATACAAGCGTTAGCAAGTTTTTTAACTTGCATTTTTGTTTATCATAAATGTACCTTTGAGGTCTTTCTTGCAATGATATAGATTGCAGAGGCTTCTACTATGTGGTGATGCTGAACTGAGATCAGATCCATGTAGCTATCTGGTTTGCTATGCTGAGTTTGAAGACATTATGTGTCTAAAAAATTCACGCTTGCAAGCTGAATAGAAATTGTTTCATAAACGCTCAGAGTTTGTATTCAGATCTAGTTTCTTTATTCCTGTCTTTCACTGACGATAGCAAATAGCTTGAAATCATGATCTGAAAGTGGAATTATAGTTAGAGATAGTGAATACTAACTACTCTGACGTTTATGTAAACAAAACACGCTTGATTGGCAGTCTTGGTAGGACGCCATCTGTGGACATAAATACAAGCGTTAGCAAGTTTTTTAACTTGCATTTTTGTTTATCATAAATGTACCTTTGAGGTCTTTCTTGCAATGATATAGATTGCAGAGGCTTCTACTATGTGGTGATGCTGAACTGAGATCAGATCCATGTAGCTATCTGGTTTGCTATGCTGAGTTTGAAGACATTATGTGTCTAAAAAATTCACGCTTGCAAGCTGAATAGAAATTGTTTCATAAACGCTCAGAGTTTGTATTCAGATCTAGTTTCTTTATTCCTGTCTTTCACTGACGATAGCAAATAGCTTGAAATCATGATCTGAAAGTGGAATTATAGTTAGAGATAGTGAATACTAACTACTCTGACGTTTATGTAAACAAAACACGCTTGATTGGCAGTCTTGGTAGGACGCCATCTGTGGACATAAATACAAGCGTTAGCAAGTTTTTTAACTTGCATTTTTGTTTATCATAAATGTACCTTTGAGGTCTTTCTTGCAATGATATAGATTGCAGAGGCTTCTACTATGTGGTGATGCTGAACTGAGATCAGACCCATGTAGCTATCTGGTTTGCTATGCTGAGTTTGAAGACATTATGTGTCTAAAAAATTCACGCTTGCAAGCTGAATAGAAATTGTTTCATAAACGCTCAGAGTTTGTATTCAGATCTAGTTTCTTTATTCCTGTCTTTCACTGACGATAGCAAATAGCTTGAAATCATGATCTGAAAGTGGAATTATAGTTAGAGATAGTGAATACTAACTACTCTGACGTTTATGTAAACAAAACACGCTTGATTGGCAGTCTTGGTAGGACGCCATCTGTGGACATAAATACAAGCGTTAGCAAGTTTTTTAACTTGCATTTTTGTTTATCATAAATGTACCTTTGAGGTCTTTCTTGCAATGATATAGATTGCAGAGGCTTCTACTATGTGGTGATGCTGAACTGAGATCAGATCCATGTAGCTATCTGGTTTGCTATGCTGAGTTTGAAGACATTATGTGTCTAAAAAATTCACGCTTGCAAGCTGAATAGAAATTGTTTCATAAACGCTCAGAGTTTGTATTCAGATCTAGTTTCTTTATTCCTGTCTTTCACTGACGATAGCAAATAGCTTGAAATCATGATCTGAAAGTGGAATTATAGTTAGAGATAGTGAATACTAACTACTCTGACGTTTATGTAAACAAAACACGCTTGATTGGCAGTCTTGGTAGGACGCCATCTGTGGACATAAATACAAGCGTTAGCAAGTTTTTTTAACTTGCATTTTTGTTTATCATAAATGTACCTTTGAGGTCTTTCTTGCAATGATATAGATTGCAGAGGCTTCTACTATGTGGTGATGCTGAACTGAGATCAGACCCATGTAGCTATCTGGTTTGCTATGCTGAGTTTGAAGACATTACGTGTCTAAAAAATTCACGCTTGCAAGCTGAATAGAAATTGTTTCATAAACGCTCAGAGTTTGTATTCAGATCTAGTTTCTTTATTCCTGTCTTTCACTGACGATAGCAAATAGCTTGAAATCATGATCTGAAAGTGGAATTATAGTTAGAGATAGTGAATACTAACTACTCTGACGTTTATGTAAACAAAACACGCTTGATTGGCAGTCTTGGTAGGACGCCATCTGTGGACATAAATACAAGCGTTAGCAAGTTTTTTAACTTGCATTTTTGTTTATCATAAATGTACCTTTGAGGTCTTTCTTGCAATGATATAGATTGCAGAGGCTTCTACTATGTGGTGATGCTGAACTGATCGGAAGACGTCGTGTAGGGCTATCTGGTTTGCTATGCTGAGTTTGAAGACATTATGTGTCTAAAAAATTCACGCTTGCAAGCTGAATAGAAATTGTTTCATAAACGCTCAGAGTTTGTATTCAGATCTAGTTTCTTTATTCCTGTCTTTCACTGACGATAGCAAATAGCTTGAAATCATGATCTGAAAGTGGAATTATAGTTAGAGATAGTGAATACTAACTACTCTGACGTTTATGTAAACAAAACACGCTTGATTGGCAGTCTTGGTAGGACGCCATCTGTGGACATAAATACAAGCGTTAGCAAGTTTTTTAACTTGCATTTTTGTTTATCATAAATGTACCTTTGAGGTCTTTCTTGCAATGATATAGATTGCAGAGGCTTCTACTATGTGGTGATGCTGAACTGAGATCAGATCCATGTAGCTATCTGGTTTGCTATGCTGAGTTTGAAGACATTATGTGTCTAAAAAATTCACGCTTGCAAGCTGAATAGAAATTGTTTCATAAACGCTCAGAGTTTGTATTCAGATCTAGTTTCTTTATTCCTGTCTTTCACTGACGATAGCAAATAGCTTGAAATCATGATCTGAAAGTGGAATTATAGTTAGAGATAGTGAATACTAACTACTCTGACGTTTATGTAAACAAAACACGCTTGATTGGCAGTCTTGGTAGGACGCCATCTGTGGACATAAATACAAGCGTTAGCAAGTTTTTTAACTTGCATTTTTGTTTATCATAAATGTACCTTTGAGGTCTTTCTTGCAATGATATAGATTGCAGAGGCTTCTACTATGTGGTGATGCTGAACTGAGATCAGATCCATGTAGCTATCTGGTTTGCTATGCTGAGTTTGAAGACATTATGTGTCTAAAAAATTCACGCTTGCAAGCTGAATAGAAATTGTTTCATAAACGCTCAGAGTTTGTATTCAGATCTAGTTTCTTTATTCCTGTCTTTCACTGACGATAGCAAATAGCTTGAAATCATGATCTGAAAGTGGAATTATAGTTAGAGATAGTGAATACTAACTACTCTGACGTTTATGTAAACAAAACACGCTTGATTGGCAGTCTTGGTAGGACGCCATCTGTGGATATATATATATATATATATTACAAGCATAAAGCTAAACTAGTCAATATAAAATCAAAACTACCCCAAATCTAAAATTAAACCAGACCAGCATAAAAATAATATTAAAACACAACCTAAGGTTTCACTGCTACAAGCAGACTTCTCAAGTGTAAAGAACTACAAAAAAACCACACATTATATATACTATTAAAAACTACCCACAAATCCATTCACTTCCCATCCACCCTTAATATTAAAAGAACTCTTAAATAAGTTAATTGCTTCAGAATAATAAATTTTCAATAATAAAGACTCTTTAATTCTTCTTTTGATTTCATTTCTCTCAAAGAAGACAACCTTAGCTTCATCAAAATCAATAGTATGGCCTGTATCCTTTTTCATGGACATACAAAGCAGAACTAAGATATCTATTTTTAACTCTACTTTTATGAACCTTTATTCTTTCATTTAAACTCAAACTACTCTGACCTATGTAAACCTTCTTACAAAATAAACAAGGAATAAAATATACCACACCAGGAATAGTCTTTCTATCAAAAACTTCTTTTGTATTATTTAATAAATTATTCAATGCAATACCCTTTTTCCAAGCAATTTTCTTATTTCCAAACAATTTACTATTTCTACACACAATTTTATAAGAAGACAATTTAAATGGCAAAGAAATAAATAAAATCATATTTTTCTTTAACCTTTACATCCTTACAAATATTACTATTAAATAAAATACTTTTAACAATTTTATCAGAGTATCCAACACTCAAAAAATCTTTATAAAATTGATATTTCTGAAACAAAGCTACCCCACTAGAATTATTTAATTTAATATTCCTATGACAATAATTCCTTAAAGCAGCTACTTTATGAGATACAAACTGATAGCTATCAGGTTTAATTATAGATCTTAATTCTTTACTTTTAACTAAATGACTGCACAATAAACAATTAGTTTCTATATTTCTAATCACCAAAAGATAAATTTGTTAAAAGTATTTTATTTAATAGTAATATTTGTAAGGATGTAAAGGTTAAAGAAAAATATGATTTTATTTCTTTGCCATTTAAATTGTCTTCTTATAAAATTGTGTGTAGAAATAGTAAATTGTTTGGAAATAAGAAAATTGCTTGGAAAAGGGGTGTTACATTGAATAATTTATTAAATAATACAAAAGAAGTTTTTGATAGAAAGACTATTCCTGGTGTGGTATATTTTATTCCTTGTTTATTTAGTAAGAAGGTTTACATAGGTCAGAGTAGTTTGAGTTTAGATGAAAGAATAAAGGTTCATAAAAGTAGAGTTAAAAATAGATATCTTAGTTCTGCTTTGTATGTCCATGAAAAAGATACAGGCCATACTATTGATTTTGATGAAGCTAAGGTTGTCTTCTTTGAGAGAAATGAAATCAAAAGAAGAATTAAAGAGTCTTTATTATTGAAAATTTATTATTCTGAAGCAATTAACTTATTTAAGAGTTCTTTTAATATTAAGGGTGGATGGGAAGTGAATGGATTTGTGGGTAGTTTTTAATAGTGTATATAATGTGTGGTCTTTTTGTAGTTCTTTACACTTGAGAAGTCTGCTTGTAGCAGTGAAAGCTTAGATTGTGTTTTAATATTATTTTTATGCTGGTCTGGTTTAATTTTAGATTTGGGGTAGTTTTGATTATATATATATATATATATATCAAAACTGTCTAACACTACACTAGCAAAAAATAAAAATGCAAAACCATAAACAATACAGTACTAGATTAAATTCAAAATTTTACCAAAATCTTTACACAACTATGGTTTCATCTACTACAAATAGACCTTCTCAAGTGAAAATCAACTCTAAAGGAAATATATATATATATATATATATATATATATATATATATATATATATATATATATATATATATATACAAACAAACAAACCTTCCCATAATTCATTTCAAACTCCACCTTCTTTTAATATCAAAAGAAGTCTTCATAAGATTGATAGCCTCAGAATCAAGAAGTTTTATCATCAAAGTCTCCTTTCTTCTTCTTTTTAACTCATTCTTTTCATAAAAAATAACCGAAGCATTGTCAAACAATATTCTATGATCTGTATTTAATTCATCAATATATAAAGCTGAGTTAAGATACCTATGTTTAACTCTACTTATATGAACCTTAACCCTTTCATTAAGGCTAAATTTACTCTGGCCTACATATAATTTACCACAACTACATGAAATTTTATAAACAATACCAGGAATAGACCTACTATCAATAGACTGCTTTGAACCATTAAGTATTGAATTCAAATCAGAACCTTTCCTCCATGCAACCTTATTTCCACCGAACAAATGACTATTCCTATAAAACAAATTATAAATTGATGCTTTAAATTGTAAAGACATATAATCATCATCCTTACCAACAAAATTCTTATTATCCAAATCACGACTATAAACATTATTATTAAATACCACTTTTTTAATAAAATCATGACTATAACCCAATTCTACATATTCAGCAGCAAATTGACTTTTTTGATTATCAGCATCATTATTAAAATTATTAAGCCTTTTATTCCGACAACAAAAATTCAACAAAGACATTTTTTATGTATAAAAGGCTGATAACTATCAGGCCTAATCATATTTCTCAAATTTTTAGGTTTTATAAAATGACTACAAAACAAAACATCATTAACCTTCTCAACATTTAAATCTAAAAACTTTAATTTTACAAAATCAAATCCACCCCCCTCAATTGTAAACTTAATACTAGAATCAAAACCATTCAAAAAAACTCTTCTAATTTCTCTTTCTGAATAACAAACAAACAATCATCAACATACCTAACAAATAATTTAATAGAACATGAAAACATATTAATAATACTACACTCCAAATAATCAATGTAGACAGCACACATCAATGGAGAAATGACATAACCAATAACCCAACCTTCTCTAATCTTATAAAACACATCATTGGACATAAAATTCATTGAATCCTCTAACAGCAAAAGCAAATCATGAAAAACCTTAATCTTATCTGCAGAAAAACATTCTAATTTTTTTGAAAATTGAAAGAAAAACATCAATACTTTTTAATCCAAGAACCGATTGGTACATATTTTCAATGTCTAAACTACCAAAAACACAATCATCATCCAAAACAAAACCATTTATTTTCTGATGAAAATAAAAGGTCTTTACAGGTTATTTTGAATAGTCAATTACTTAAAAGAGAAAAATTTGTTTTTGCCCCTAAGGAAATTAGTTTTGTTAAAAAAAGACTGAAAGCCAATGATGTTGTATTATTAAAAGAAGATAAAGGTGGCCGGTTTGTATTGTTAAATAATATTGATTTTAAAAGTAAAGCTTCTTTAGAATTAAGTAATGGAAAATATGCTATTTTAGATTCTGATCCTGGTAAAAAAATAAAATCTAAATTAATTAAGATTATGAAAGTTATGGAAAATAAAAAGATTTTTGATAGAGCTACTTATTTAAATTGTTACCCTAGTGATTTTTGTGGCTCCAAAGGTTTTCTTTAATTTGAAGTCTCGTAAAGATAATTTTCCTTTGAGATGTATTTTTGATTTTACAGGAGGAATTGTTGATAAAATATCAAAATTTATTATAAGATATTTTAAGGATTATATAAAACTGGGTCAATTTTGTGTTTCTTTTTCCTTTGAAGCTTTTAAGAAAATAAATGTTTTTGTTTTGGATGATGATTGTGTGTTTGGTAGTTTAGACATTGAAAATATATACCAATCGGTTAATAAATTAAAAAGTATTGATGTTTTTCTTTCAATTTTAAAAAAAATTAGAATGTTTTTTTTTGCAGATAAGATTAAGGTTTTTCATGATTTGCTTTTGCTGTTAGAGGATTCAATGTATTTTATGTCTAATAATGTGTTTTATAAGATTAGAGAAGGTTGGGTTATTGGTTATGTCATTTCTCCATTGATGTGTGCTGTCTATATTGATTATTTGGAGTGTAGTATTATTAATATGTTTTCATGTTCTATTAAATTATTTGTTAGGTATGTTGATGATTGTTTGTTTGTTATTCAGAAAGAGAAATTAGAAGAGTTTTTATGTGGATTGAATGGTTTTGATTCTAGTATTAAGTTTACAATTGAGGGGGGTGGATTTGATTTTGTAAAATTAAAGTTTTTAGATTTAAATGTTGAGAAGGTTAATGAGGATTTGTTTTGTAGTCATTTTATAAAACCTACAAATTTGAGAAATATGATTAGGCCTGATAGTTATCAGCCTTTTATACATAAAAAATGTCTTTGTTGAATTTTTGTTGTCGGAATAGAAGGCTTAATAATTTTAATAATGATGCTGATGTTCAAAAAAGTCAATTTGCTGCTGAATATGTAGAATTGGGTTATAGTCATGATTTTATTAAAAAAGTGGTATTTAATAATAATGTTTATAGTCATGATTTGGATGATAAGAATTTTGTTGGTAAGGATGATGATTATATGTCTTTATCATTTAAAGCATCAATTTATAATTTGTTTTATAGGAATAGTCATTTTTAGGTGGAAATAAGGTTGCATGGAGGAAAGGTTCTGATTTGAATTCATTACTTAATGGTTCAAAGCAGTCTATTGATAGTAGGTCTATTCCTGGTATTGTTTATAAAATTCCATGTAGTTGTGGTAAATTTTATGTAGGCCAGAGTAAATTTAGCCTTAATGAAAGGGTTAAGGTTCATATAAGTAGAGTTAAACATAGGTAACTTAACTCAGCTTTATATATTCATGAATTGAATACAGGTCATAGAATATTGTTTGGCAATGCTTCGATTATTTTTTATGAAAAGAATGAGTTAAAAAAAAGAATAAATGAGACTTTGATGATAAAACTCCTTGATTCTGAGGCTATCAATCTTATGAAGACTTCTTTTGATATTAAGGGAAGATGGAGTTTGAAATAAATTATGGGAAGGTTTGTTTGTATATATATATATATATATATATATATATATATATATATATATATATATATGTTTTCCTTTAGGTTGATTTTCACTTGAGAAGGTCTATTTGTAGTAGATGAAACCATAGTTGTGTAAAGATTTTGGTAAAATTTTGAATTTAATCTAGTACTGTATTGTTTTATGGTTTTGCATATATATATATAATATCCGTTAATTAAAAACAATATTGTAATTATAATTGAAATAATATTTTTAACGGTTTGCAAACAATTACAAACAATCTTTAAATCTGCAGAAGTACTTTCAGTTACTTTCTAACCTGCCTCAACTGCCATTAAATTCAAAAACTAAAAGTGGAAGTGAACATCATCAATTCAAATTCCACGAATGTCGTATTTTAATGTTAGAAGCTTGTCGATTTATTAAATGCATAAACAGGAATAAAATGCATTTAATAAATCGACAAGCTTCTAACATTAAAATACGAGATTCGTGGAATTTGAAATGATGACATTTGCTTTCGCTTTTAGTTTTTGAATTTAATGGCATTTGAGGCAGGTTAGAAAGTAACCAAAAGTACTTCTGCAGATTTAAAGATTGTTTGTAATTGTTTGTTAACCATTAAAAATATTATTTCAATTATAATATATATACATAGACTTTTTTTAAATTTAATATATATATATATATATATAGACTTTTTTTAAAATTTAATTGCAAACTAAAATAAAAAAATAAATTCTATTGTTTTGTGTGTTCTTAAGATGTTCAAAGATTTTCAAATGACATTGTGTGTTCATAAGATGTTCAAACGACAAAGTTACAAAGATGTTTTTCAATACATAGACTTTGATTTCCAAAAGCTGCCATTTTATCAAAAAAAAAAAAAAAACAGTATCCAGTTTTCAAGAAAGTGGAATATTTAAATAGCTAATTTAAATAATTAGTACTTCATTAATAACTACTACATCAAACCCAACCAATCCACCATGCTATGAATTTGGTTTTCTGAGCTAAATTTTTAGTATACAGAATAGTAAACAATAATTATGTTTCTATAGATAGTTATTAGATATGCTGCTCATTGGAAATTAAATATTAATTATATAATATTTTTAAGAACAACTTAGTTTTTTTCTCAAAGCAACTTTATTAAGTCACTAAAGTATGATCCACCTGTGCAGGGACCACATTCTGTCACCTGCAGCAGTGGGCCATAGAGGCTACAATGTTACATTGATATTCTGAAACTGGGTGGTGTCTCAAAGCAACAGAGCCACCTTATACAGTAGATTAGGTATTAAAGGTATATAAAGAATGCATTTCAAGTACAAACATCAAGAAAAAAGACAAAAAGAGAAAAAAAGGATATGAATTATCACAGATTAAATGTTAGTCAATCAAGGGGATGCTACATCCATTTGAGGAGAGTTCATGCGAGACAACCAGCTCTCAGCCCACCTGGCAAGTCTCCAAGCAGCTCCCCCAGACCCATCCATGACTCATCAGACAGAACTCAGTTTAGCAAGAACCCAGACCCACTCCTTGGACAAGGTTAAGCCACTTCGGCCCCTGCTGTAAGTGGGTTATAATTAATCTGGGTGTGATATAGGTTCAGCATGTCCAGAACACCAATCAAATCAGAGAGGGCCATGAGAACATTGCCATATCTCTCTAGACCTGGGTGTGGTGATGATTGCTGATTGGTGTCACTGAAACAAATCATCCATGGCCATCATCTCTACCATTGAGCCCAATAATTCAGGCAAAACCAATGATTAGATTCATGGTCCCACTAGGTCCTCAGGTATGATTCTGTGTTACTGATCCTATTGAGTTCTTCTAATCCAAGTTGAGTTCTAATTTTGATGCTTAATTAGTAGGGTTCCAATTATAAAATTTAACAGTTTGTATTTAGTGGTTACTTATGTTAGCTTTTGCTTGATTAGTGGTGGCCATTTGCATAGAATGAAACGATTTAAAAACTGAGTTATTTTGGCTGCAAACTGATTTAAAGTTTCTTGTAAAGGTGTAAAAGGGTAAAACAAGTGGTCACTTATGATTGGTTTTGAAAAGGTAAAAAAAAAAAATTACAAATCAAATTAAATGCAACTAAACTGATGTATTTAAAAAAAAACAACTGATGTAAGTTGGAGAAAATGTCACTAGAAATATAAATTGACCAACATGAAAATAACACCAAATATTCAGAACAGGGTATTATTTATGAAGTGCATATAATCTCCAAAACGAGAAAAATTCAATTTATCCAACAAATTGATTGTATTCAAAAGTTTAATATTAATTAATCCATTGTACACCGAGCAATTGGTGTAGTTGGTAAAGAGTCATATTGGTTTGGATGATGAAGACAGGATCGATTCTTGCACGTTACAGGTTCACTTAAACACATATATGTTAAAAAGAAAAATAATCACCAATATACGCATTCCATGCTAAACCAGCAATCGTCAGGTGGTCCAGATTACCATCTCTACACATATATGCTATAAGTCCTCAGATATATATTAAGATAGCCAATACTTATACGTTAATGGACAGGCTTCAATAGAGATATAGTAAATCTTTGTTGCAGATGTCAGATAGTTTTACAAAAAAAAAAAAAAAAAATATTTCTGTTGAATAAATTAATGGAAAATAAAAATATTATTTAGATGAAAGTAATATTTAATAAAGAAGAACTGAAAAAAATTTAAAAAGTGTAATTCTCACTTATATACACTCATTTTTTCTTTTACATTGCCAAAATTAAAAGAAATACAAAAAAAATATTATACACAAAACGATGGTAATCCCGCGATATGAGAGCATATGTTAAAAGCTCAGAATAAAAGTAAAAATTTATATATGAACCATATAGTTTAAAATTAGATCCAAATCAGGATCAATGGCAAAAAAGCTCTCTAAGTGAATATACATTACTCAATAGCATATGTATTACAAATATAGTTCAAGTACTATATACGATTTTGATATTTAATATTGAAGTCTTATTTTAAATTTTTGTTTAACAATATATATCTTTTTTACAGTGGTAAGTCTTACACTAAACAATATCTAAAAAAAAAACTAAACAACATTGTAAGGCTATACATTTAATTATTTTATATGCATTTTTAAGAATAGGATTGTTCATTTTGAAGCATTTGATATACATTTATTTTTATATTTTTGTTATGTATGTAATATATTATTACAGTTTTGTAATATTCATTTTTTTCGTATTGTTTACAAATAATTAATTTATAATGTTTATTTTTAGTGGCCAATAAATGGGTTCGAGAATATCATCAAGCATTTTTACGAAAGTGTGGAGTGAACGAAACCGATAAATTTGAAAAATGACATATAAAATACATCTATTTTATTTAATTTTGTATTTGGATATTATTAATAGAATTTTGTAATGAACTAAATAAAAATATCTATATCAGGATAAAAATTATTTCTTCCCCAATATTTTTAATGTGTATTGATATATACATATTATAATGATATAAACATCAAACGACCACCACCTCTTATGCTTGTGTATAACAATTGTTCAAACAGGCAAACTCACTATACCTATTGGCACACACAGCAAGCTATGGTAATCAATTGATGCCATAAGGATTGTGTATAAAAGCCCCCATCTAGTGCCTACTCATCCAATATCCCCAGACAAGTTTCTGTCTTGTGACCTTCGTCAGTGAGGAGCCTTGGATCTGAGAGCACTTCACCTAGATCTGAGGATCTAATGCAATCCTCCAGCAGACACCTTTTATCTCCACTTAACTACAAAACTATGAGTCTTAAAATGAAAATACCTTTATGTTTTCAATCCAAGCCCATTATCTTATATAGTTATATGGGTCTGAACTCAGTTCATTACCCATACATTTTGGTGTCCTGCCTAATAGGATAGTGGTGGCCATGGTCATTAAAATCAAAGATACCAAAATAAAATGTATGGGTACTGAACTGATTTCAGACCCTTAAGACTATAAAAGCTAATGGGTTTGGATTGAAAACATTAATGTGTTTTCAGTTTAAGACTCATAGTTTTGTAGTTAAGTGGAGATAAAAGGTGGTGGCTGGAGGTCACATTAGATCCTAAGATCTAGGTGCAGTGCTCACAGATCCAAGACTTCTCACTGATGAAGGCCACAAGCCAGAAACTAGTCTGGAGATATTGGATGAGTAGGAACTAGATGGGGGATTTTATGCACAAGCCTTCTGTCATTGCATGTGGCAATACGTATAGTGAGGTTTGCCTGTTTTATAATGATATGTATGCTGTTATGAAAATGTTCATTTTATTATTAACTTTAATTATTATTTTGCATTTGGTCAAAAATAATAATCAAATATATAAATTTTTTTTATGTGTCATAGCATCGGCCGGGAAGCGAACCTGTTAACCCTGGACAACTGCTTGTAAAGCTGCTGTGCTGATCTCTCAACCATCAATGCTTGAATAATCAAATATATTCTTTATCTTATCTTTTTTAAGCCAGAACATTTTTAAAACGTCTATCAAAAAAAAAAAAGGAATGAATAAATAAAGTTAATAGGACTTGTCTAATAATTTCTATTTTTTTAAAAAATAAAACAAATATATGAAATTAGTTTGTTTCTTTTTCTCTTTATATAAAAGGATCAAAGTGAACAGACACATAAAACAATATAGTTAAAATAATTATTCATGAAATTTATAATATACTTTAGTTTATGTAGTAATGTGTATAACTGCTACAAACTTAAATTCAAGTATTGGTGGCGTAGAGGTCAGCACAGCTGCCTTCCAAGCAGCTGACCCAGGTTCACTTCCTGGTCAACACATTTGACATATGAAAAAACAATAACAAAAACAAAACAAAACATGGAATTTGTCTTCTGAATTCTCATGAATTAGAAAACATTTAATATAATTTTATATCAATTATTATAGCAATTCAAAATGTATATAAAACTATTATCTTTGTAATGAACAAATTAATGAATGGAACTTGAAGTGTTAAAAATTAGATCAAAATTTGCATGTCTTTGTACATGAAAATATATGTAATACCTATTTATTTTTAATTATACTTAATAAATAAAACCACTGGTAATAGTATGAATATTGAACCCTACTGTCTGATGGCACTGTTTTTCGCAAAACACACATCAATATAACGTTTTAGCTTTAACTTATGACTGAAAGTACAATAGGTGTTTTTGAGCTATAATACCTATTTATTTTTAATTATACTTAACAAAGGAAAACACTACTAACCTATTTGCCATATAATGTTACATGTTTTTTTTCACAGCAAATATAGACAAAAAATAATTATATATGAATGTTTTCCTGAAGTTTGGGATGATGGTATTTTAAGTGTATTTATATATTGGACTATTTTCATCATCTAACATTAACTAATGATTTTTTAAACTAAAATTAAGCTTTATTTAAATTTTCAAATTACATTCAACTGTAAGTAATTTAGAGGTATTATTCTCAACTTTTATTTAGGTGTTGAAGGCACTAACTAATCTGTTAGAAAATAATAAAATAAAGTTAGCTAACTAAAATTCCAATGCATGCTCATTTTAACTTTACTTTTTGAAACTGTGAAACTAAAATCCAAACTATTCACATTACACTGATTACTCAGTTGTTAATAATTTATGTAAATTTGAAAAGAATCAAAGAAAATTGTTGATAAATATATAAAAAATCTAAAGAAATATATTTAATGATTTATTATTTCGAAGTTCATAAAAAATTGAACATCAAAAGTGGCAGAGATAAACCGTAGTTCAAGGAAACAATTTCCATAACCAGTTATACACAAGCAGAATAAAAACTTCAATAAAAGTTAGTTGAAATAAATATTTTGTTATATAGATATTTGGAGACATTTTATCATGAAGTCAAACTATATTTAGTTACTTTACATTCTAAACAGGCTGTAATTTACCACTACACATGCACTGTACTATCATATTACTCAATGTTCTTTTGTTGAATATAAGAAAACTCTATACAAGCTACAGGACAGAGAATTTGAAAAGATAAAACTGACCTTTTATTTTCATACCACAATGCAATTATACACATAATAAATATTAAATTTTTAGGAGTATTAATACATGTAATAAAAAATGAAAATAAGGTGAATAATATAAAATATTCACACCTCCAATCTAAGATACTTATGATTGGCCTATATGCTTTTATTTAGATATGAAGATAAGATGGCCACTATTTTCATTGTCTCCATTATGTGATTTGAATTGAGAGTTTTCTCATATTCAGTAAAACAACATTGATTAATATGACAATGAAAGCGACTTCATATCATCTGTTAGAATTCCAGATTGAATCTGCGCTAGTACTTATCTAATTTAATTATTTTACATACATAAATTATTCTTATAATTGGTAAATAAAAGCTTCTAAAAATTTTTAATATAGAATTTATATCCCTTTTATCTAAATTTGTATTTATAAATAATATTAAGAATACAATAAAGCAAGCATATAAATACTGACTTATGTTTTATATTGAAGGTGAGAACTTAATTGTTTAGTCATTTATTAGAGTAATCTTTAAACAAGATTATGAGCCAGTGTTAAGCAATATATTTGATAAGACAAAATATCTAAATATATATTTCCATGTAATTCTGCTGTTTCTTACTTAGAAAAAATAAGCAATATTATTGTTACAAAAATAGCTTTATGTATAAAGAATATGTCAATTGCTAAAAGGAAAATATTAAGATACATTCTATTTGTTTATTTGTGTTTAACTGGATATGCTCGCAAATTTTTGGCCTTAATTAGCATTGTTTTCTTTTCTTAACAGATGATTTAAATAAACAATGTTTTACACCATTGGCTTTTAATATTTTGATTGACATTGAAGCATTTTGATATATAATCTTTTAAACCCCCGCAGCTATATTATTTCAGCTACACCAATATAAATATTTCATGCTAAACCAGCAATCATCAGTTGGTCCAGATTACTATCCTCACACATATATACAATCAGTGCTCAGCTTTATATTAAGATAGCCAAATTTCATACTTTAATGGACAGGCTTCAAACTACTGCAACCCACAATTCTTTAGCCATACATTTCATTGAAAATCTGATGATGGGTAACAACCTTGGCACTAATATGGGATTTGAATGTTCCATCATCAGATTTTCAATGAAATGTATGGTGGAAGAGTTGTGGGTTGGAGCAGTTTAATAATTGTAGAAATTGAAGATTATATTATGCCTAAGTGATGTTGGCTGGAAATTAGGACATTTAAAAATACATGGATGATGTATTTACATATATATTTGATGATTTAAATATAATATACAAATATAATTGTTATTTAATATTTTCTCTATTATATAATGTAAATATAGTTTTTTGGGGGTTCAACCGTGTATTATTATGATTACATTCCTGATGTTTTGACAACATATCATTCATCACTGTCAAGGTTAAGGTCCAAATAGATAACTTAGTTCTGAAGTAATAACGAGATAGAGATTACAGGTGAAGAAAAGAACAATTATTCTTATATGTATTTGAAGATTGATTAATCAGAATAGGTGAATTAAAAAATATTTCTTTCAGTTTGACAATTAATTTGTTTCAAGTTGATTTTAGAAAAAAGATAAAATTTAAGCGTCTCCACAAGGCTGGTATACATTGTACTTCATCAGATTTATTTGAACCACTGGCATTTTTAACATTTCAATGGACTCACTCATGATTCTTAAATCATGCTTATCCAAATTAGGAAGTACTTTGGCATTATTAAGGCAGGAGTGCGATCAATTTCTAAAAAGAGTGAAATAAAAACTGATGCATATAAGTTTTGATTGGATTGGCATACATCGATTCTTGAATACTGTGAGTATAGTAGTTTTTAGGTTTATGGAAGAATACCACTTTTTTGTTAGTGAAAAAGATAATCTTTATATTGAAACTAGACAGTCTTTTACTGATCTTATTAGTCATTTATTTAATATAAGTTTAAAGAATTCTATAAAATGTAATATTATTTCCACTAATGCCAATCAAAAATATATACACTCTCCTTTTTTCTCTCCAAGAACCTTATTTTTTCCATCATCATTTATGTACATTTACTTATTTACCACATCCAACGTTTCAAGCAACTTGTTTGTAATCATATTCAGGACTTACAAAATACATATTTACATCTTTATAATAATCAATATAATTAAAAATAAAATAAAGAAAAGCATTAAAATGCATCTTATATATACACCACATTTACTTGCTTTCCCCCCCCCCCCAAAAAAAAAAAACTTTTTCACTTTTTTATCTATATATTTCTTTGTTTAAACAAACCACAAATATTTTTCAACTTTCTTTTTTATACCTCTTAAATAATTACTTTAAAACTATATCTTTACCTACAAATTTATTCTTTACTTAAAATATATATCATTTACATAATTTATTCTATTCAGAACAGGTATTGTGATAAATTAATTACTTAAAAACTATAAAATATAAAGAAAAAATAATTGTGATTTGTTTAAAAAAAACAAATGTATAGGTAAAAAACAGGGAAAAGTTTGGGCAGAAAAGAAGCAAGTAAGTGTGGTGTATAGACATCATACTATATGTAAAAAATGATACATTGACAAATGAAAGGAAAATGTTATTGTTTTTTATGGTATAAGGATAGATACATGTTTGTTTTTATTTTATTTGTAATTGTATTGATAGTCATAAAGATGTAAATATGTATTTTGTAGATCCTTGGAACTGTCTACAAATAAGGTGTTTGTGTTTTAGATCTAGTTTCTTAATCCTGTCCTTCACTGATGATAGCAAATAGCTTGAAATCATGATCTGAAGGTGGAAATTAAGTTAGAGATAGTGAAATTCTTGCTCTGACGTTTATGTAAACAAATGCTTGAAGGTGTTTTTGGTATAACGCCATCTATAGTTATAAATACAAGCATATGCAAGTTTTTAACTTGTGGTTTTTTGTTTTTCATAAATGTACCTTTGAGATCTTTCTTGCAATTATATATATATATTGCAGAGACTTCTACTATGTGGTGATGCTGAACTGATATCAGACCCATGTAGCTATCTGGCATGCGATGCTGAGTTTGAAGACATTATGTGCCTAAAAGATTCACGTTTGCAAGCTGAATAGAAACTGTTTCTTAAATGTTCAGAGTTTGTGTTTTAGATCTAGTTTCTTAATCCTGTCCTTCACTGACGATAGCAAATAGCTTGAAATCATGATCTGAAGGTGGAAATTAAGTTAGAGATAGTGAAATACTTGCTCTGACGTTTATGTAAACAAATGCTTGAAGGTGTTTTTGGTATAACGCTATCTATTGTCATATATATATATATTGTACGAATATCATGTTGGTACATATACTAATTTTGTCTAAAAATTGTTGAAATAAAAATCTTTCATTAAAAGAAAATAGTATGTAAAAGTTTATGAGATTTTTTTTATTGCAGTTTGTTTTCGAAACATAAAATTAAAAGTCAAAGAGTTTTTTTTTTTTTTTAATAAAAGTTACAATTAATTAATTAGAAGGAGGGAGGGGGTTTGCTTTAGAAACGTCAAATTAAATGAAGTTGATTTTCAAATAAATAAAAAGTATCTCTTTTGAGTTAAAGAAAGAAAAAATAATCTTAAAACTAATATTGAGTTTATTAGAATAATATATATATATATATATATGCGTAAATGACCAATTAATGTGAGCTTGCTAGTAAAATATATATGTTTGATTGTAAACATAGCATAAATATGTGCATGTTAACATGAATAAATGAAAGTTAAAAAATTAAAAATACTCAGTGATGGATACTAACTTAAAAATCTATAAAACAACAAGTATTGTGATGGCTATTAAGTTAAACAAAAAACAAGAACAATAAGTTTGCAGTGGCTACTAAATGAAAACAACTAATTAAAAGCTTATCAGAGGAATGTGATTAAAAACAAGGAAGGAATTTCGACAACAGATATTGCTGGTGGATATCAAAATGACAACAGGCCTTAAGTATAAATAGACAAGTTTTTCATCAGATAATCAGTTTTAGATTATACAGTTGAGATTTAAAGTTGAGATTGAGCAGTTGAGATTAAATCAGTCAATCGATCAGCTGATAATACAGTGTTAAAAACCTCGGAAACATATGTCTTTCTCTAGCCTGGTCCAGTGAAACAGCAACCTGCCCAGAATAAAAAAATGCCAGCATAACAACTTGAAGAATTGCCAGGAATATTTAGCTGTCTCCAAGAATAGTGCCACTGAATAAGAACTGAACATCCTCAGGAAAATGTTGAATCCAGCTGGCTGGAAATATTTGTGCTTGAAGCAGCAACCATAAAGAAAACAAAGTTCTAATTTCACATTCAAAAATCCTAGGTAATAACATTTTCATTATTCTCATTACTAAAATAACCATCACATTAGTTAAAGCCTCCCAGAATCAAGTAATATGAGCTCTATAGCATACATAGATGGACTATTAATGTGTGTGTTTTTAAATGTCAATATTATTTAATGCTTTGTTATATGATATTATAGTGTGAATTAATAATGTGCGTGATCATTATACCAGTGTTATGTTAGTTAAATAAGATTTATAAAAGTATTTAAAATTAATATAGTAAATGTTAATTAAAATAAATTGTCTTTTAAACTTAAAGCTTAATATCTGATGGTCGATTCTTTATCATTAAGTAATTTTACCACTAGTTAAATTTAGTAAAGTGTTGTTGTAGTGTCGATTAAGTTAGTCATGGGATAATATTAGGTGCAGAGTTTGTTTGCCATCATTCAAAGCATGTTAATTCACCCTTTGAGGTAGTTAACTGGTGCCTGGAATATTTCTTCCAAAAACAAAATACCACTTTGAATGATTGCTGTTAAAGTCAGCAGCCAAAGAAGAAGTTCTGTCCTGGAAATGTAACACTAGTTATATATTTTATAGCTATTGTTTGGACATATATACTCTCTGAGTATGTTCTTCTCTGCCTAAGAGGCTGGTATAAAAATAGAATTTAACATATCCTGTAATATATATATATATATATATATATATATATATATATATATATATATATATATATATTGTGCCCTTTTCTATAGGTCAGTAATAGTTCATAACAGTCAATTACTAAAAATTTTACATTTTAGAATATGTTTTTTTGATTTATTAATTATGGTTTGTCAATCAAATTATAAAGTAGAACTTGAAGCTAAAGAAAATATGTAGTATATAAAATTGTAGCGAACCATTTAAAAATAGTTAAGTAAAGCTTAAAATATTGTTGCACATGGTTGCAAAAGCTGGCCATAATAAATAACTCAGCTATAAATATTTAAAAGTATGTATAATAAGCTCAATTTTAATAGTCTTAAATGTATAGATATATAAATGTTATACAGTATTTAAATTTATAAACTATGTTTAATAATCAAAATTAATATCGTATATTTTAAAAATTAGTTTTATGGTAGTGCAGGTTATATCTAGTTCTATATTTTTTAAAATTATTTTTCAAAATTTTTATAATTATATTATTTAATATAATAAGTGTAGCAATTTTATTAATGTAGGCAGAGAAATAGATTAAAAATCGTCTGTCAAAGTTATTGGTCATGTGATTTAGATAATGCATAGTTTCTCACACATGCTTGTTTGAGTTAGTAACAAAGTTTGAAAAGTTATATTATAGAATTGGATAAAATTATTGCCTATCATAAAAGCAAATAATAATAAATATTAAGTTAACTATTGTATGTAATGTTTTAAATAATGTAATAAAGACGAATACAGTTAATAAAAAAATTAAATATTTTGTTTAAATAAAACTAGATAAATTGAATATTAAGAGTGGAATAAATATTAAAATGTTATTTTAAAAGTTATTTTACATGATTAAATAATTTTGATAAAGCAATAATTAATTTAAAAGTGGTATTTTAAATAATATTTTAAGTTCATTACGTCATAATTTTTATTTTGAAAATTCAATTCTGTAAAAAAATTGAAAATATGTAAATTTGTTTTCAAGCTAAAGTAAGAATTAACCAATAGGATAAGGTATTCTTACAGACTATAAATATGATTTGCACGGGGTATCACAGGAGATTAATAATGGATTGAAACCAGAGAAAGGTATATTAATAGCTATCAAAGAGATAATGTTTTAACTTTTTATTTTAGTCAATTTTTTTTAGTACTTTCTTATAACTTTGTTTGCAAAAACTAATTGATATTTTAAAAAAAAAGTATTTTGCAAAAATGAGTTCAAAATATAATAATTTAGAAACTTCGTGAAAATGATTTGCTAGGTTTTAAAGTTGCTTACCAGGATTATTTTATTTCAGTTTAGCTAGAACTACGTAATAAAATAAAATGGATATACTATGAAATAAAATATGTTAAATTATAATACAGCTTTATTTATGTTTAACTGGAGGACTGTTCTAACTCATAAAAGAACAATACGGACATTATGCTGGAAGCTTAAATGGAAAGTTATTTGCCGTCTAAAAAAAGTTGTGACACATTATTTATAAGCTTATCCAGGAGTTTTTTTTTTTTTTTCAAAGAATAAGATACTTATATCTTATGAATTATTATATAATATTATAATGAAAGAAATAAAATGTTTAGTCCTTTTTGAAGGAAACATTTTTCTAAAAAAAAAAAAAAACTATATCTGGAAAGAATTAAAGGAAGAAATTACAGAGAAGATTTTTGTTAAAAGTGTTGTGATATTAAAAAAACTTCTAGTCTCAGAAATATCAAAAATGCATCTTTAGAAGTATTTGTTTTTGAAGTGCTTTATCAAGGATGGAAACCTATATAAAAGAATGAACATATAACAGTTGATTAAAAATGAATTCATGGAAATATTGTGAAAAAAGTTTACCGAATATTTTTAAAGTTAAGCTAGATGGAATGATGCATCAGATGCGCCGGCAGAAAATATTGAATAAACTTTGTGGGAATAATTCTTTAATATATAGTTTAATAATTATCATTCTGAACAGTAAACACCTAGAATTATTTTCTATAAATATTACTAAAATGGATTAAATATATCAAATTTATTAAGCGTAAACAAATAATATTTTAATAACGTGAAAGCTAAAACTTTCAACATTTACGCCTTAAATATGCTTATGTGACAGCCAATAAGATGGAATAATGATATCACATTTTTTGAACTTTATCATGAACTTTTATCAAGTAAAGAATTAATGAAGAGATAAGTAATTATATTCTTGAATTTTTTATTTTTTACTAACTTAGTTTAAATGTAATTTTTTTTTATTTTATAAGATTAGGAAAACATAAAACATTAATTTGTTAATAACATAAAATTTATAATATAATCTAATAATTTAGATAAGAATATTTTAAATAAAACGTATGGATGTGTCTTTATTTTATGTATGCAATGTTTTTTTTTATATCCAGTGGATAAAGGAAGCCTACTGAACATGATGACTAGATAAAGGTTATTTTGGTAATAGTAAAAACTATTAATAATTTATAATGTATATTTTTGTTTTCTTTAGATCATCTATAAATCGTAAGAATGAAGTGTAAAAGTTTTAATTATATGTAACGCATTTCATACAACATTTTAAAAACATTATGAGATAGGATTAATTTGAAAATATGCATACGACGATTTTTTTATATCAGTGATATAATCCAACATAATAAGAAATAATTATATGATTCTTTTTAAATTTTCATGTTAGGATATTCAAATATTGTCCAATTAGATTGTATACGATTAAACATACAGAATAATGAAGTAAGCAAACTTTTCTTGTGGAACAGTGAAATTGTTTAAAATTATCAATGAATTTTATTTATTGTTTTGTAAATGCAGATAGCTATTTATCAATGTAAGATGTGGAAAATCTTGAGAAATAATGTTGAGATAGTGGCTTGGAAGTACTTAGTGAACAGGAAATCAAGATGATGTTTTTAAGAAATAGGATATGATAAGGAATAGAAATATTTTGTCTTTATGTGAATATCAGCATAGTTAACAAAACCCAATGATTGGTACACATTTTATTTGGACAGTGTTTTATATTTCTTTAAATATTTGATGTTCTAATAAAGCTGAAGGAATAGCTTTAACATCGTTCATGTATTAGAAGATATTAGACAGGTAAATGTCATACCTCTATTTTCTTGTTAATGCACTGTGCCATGCTTTTTTGAGATATGTTAAGAGTGATACTCTAGCTTTCTTCCTTAAATCCTATAAATCTATTTCGCTATCTTTATTTCATGTAACTGCATCGTTCAGGAAGATATTTTGAAAAGAAATGATAAATAATTTAGAACTTAGGTTATGCTATCGTTTTGTATAAGGTTGATTTATTTGCTTAGAAGAAAGATAATTTTATAACTTAAAATTGAAGGTCCAAATTATCCTAATTTAAAGGAAAGTATCATAGAATATATTTTTGAATTTATTTCGAAAATGAAATATAACTTTTGGAATAGAGTATCTAAACAAGATATTTTCTTTAAAATGTTAATTGTTTTTGAATGCTTTATTATTATTTTTTAAGAGAAAAATAAGTATTGCATATTTTTAAAATACAATAGTACAAAGTAAATTATATAAACAATATGCATAGTATATTTTTTGTTTATTGAATAACAGGAATATATTGATTATTACACTTATATCATACTAAAGTAAGGCTAAATAAGAATATATTATGATTAGTAAACATCGTGTGATAAAACACTAAAATCTAATACTGAATTTTGGATAAATATTTTGTGTAACATCTTTGACATTGCAAGATGATTTTTTTTTAATATTTTAAGAAGTCCATACTCATTATAAAGTTAATTTTGTTTTCCTGTAGGATGTTTTCCTATGAATGTTTTTTTTTTTTAAAAAAATAAGATAGTTTAATAATAATAATGTAAAAAAAAAGATAGTTTAATAATACTAAGGATGAAATATTTTGCTAATAAAATAAGTAAATATATTTGTAATAAGTTAACCATAACGAGAAACCAAATGGTAACATTTTATTTTGTCTTAAGTCTAAATAAAGACATAACTAAACTATAAATTATTTTTTATAACTCAGTAGATAAAATGTAATGTAGAAGATAAGGATATCCACTGTAAATAGTGTACATAAATTGTTTATTTTATTTTGTTGTTGTTAATAAACTTTGTTAAAATTTGTTTTTCAAAATTTTTGTGTCTGAATTATTTATTTCTCAACTTGATAGCATGAAATCACGATGTATTCATAACAATTGAAACAAATATATAATTTTGCACAAAAAGTAAAATAGAGAATTATTTTAAGAATTTAAATATTTTATTGGTATTCTTTTAATTAAATAATCATAATTTTATATTATTTTATTGGTCATAAATCAGTTATCACAATAGTATATTGAATTATATGCTATCAGTTGCCACACATACTTTTGTTTATCCGATTTTCAAATGCTACCATGTATTTATTATATTATTACATGAAGATAAAAGATTATATAAAATTATTTTATTATTTTTATTATGGTAATAAAAATATAACGAAAGGAAAAGATATACAGAATTAGTTAAACAATGAAGAATATTATTATTATTATTTATTATTATTAGTTTCAGTGTAGTAGATTATGACATAAAATCCCTTCTCATATTTTACTACTGTAATTTTTTATTAACTTAGAATAAACTTTATGAACCTGAGATTTTATTTGAGCTAGATTATTATAAATAGAAGGTTAAGATGTAATTATTAATTTAATCTTAGTGGGTAGAAGTTATTAAAATCGAAAGAATACTATGAGTTTGTTATTTGAAATAGTAATAAGGGGGGGGTAGTGTTCTTATGTCATTGAGGTAGTGTCCTGTAGGATATTGGCTCAATGTAATCTATCTTGTCACCTGTATTTTCACTTCAACTCTCATAAAAATATTAAATATGTATTTAATTTATTTTTATAAACTGAACATTATTCGTATTTGAAATTTGAGCTAGTGAAACATTTAATTCTTAATGCTGAATATTTTATTTATTAATTATTAACTGAGCTAGAACCCGTTTATTTCATATCATATATTATCTGAAAGTGAAGATTCACAAGATTAATGTTAGAATATATATATATATATTAGTCTTCATTACATAGACATGTTTGTTTCATGTTTAAAAAGGTTTATTTAAACTTCATTGTATCAATATTTCAATCTCTGTAGTCAAGTTGCAATCTTTAAGTGTTCATATATATTCATTGGACCATTAGTAGTAGTGATTTTCCACTCTTGCTATTAAAAAAGAGGTTGCCTTGACAACAGTGGGAAATATTGATTACTATCTATATTAGTATATTTAGGTGGTTACTGTTTTCTAATGATTACATATATCCCATTTAGCTTTGAGCATTATTTCACTTATTATTTAAATAATACCTGAGCAATTTAAAAGTATTGCAATTTGTAATGTTATAATTGATTATTTATTAATCTTCATTACATGTAGAGGTTTATTTCATGTTTAAAGAGGTTTATTTAAACTTGGCTGTATTAATATTTCAATCTCCAAATCCAAAATTCAACCAGACCAGCATAAAAATAATCATAAAACACTACCAAAGGTTTCACTGCTACAAGAAGACTTCTCAAGTAAAAAGAACTACAAAAACTACACAATATATATAATATTAAACATTACCCACAAATCCATTTACTCCCCATCCATCCTTAATATTAAAAGAACTCTTAAATAAGTTAATTGCTTCCAAAATAATACATTTTCAATAATAGAGATTCTTTAATTCTTCTTTTGATTTCATTTCTCTCAAAGAAGACAACCTTAGCTTCATCAAAATCAAAAGTGTGGCCTGTATCTTTTTCATGGACATACAAAGTAGAACTAATATATCTATTTTAACTCTATCTTTATGAACCTTTATTCTTTCATTTAAACTCAAACTACTCTGACCGATGTAAATCTTCTTAGAAATAAACAAGGAATAAAATATACTACACCAGGAATAGTCTTTCTATCAAAAATTTCTTTTGTATTCTTTAATAAATTAGTCAATGTAATAGGTTATATTATTTTTTCTTTACTATGTTCAGTTTATAATAATTATATGGAAGAGGAAATCATTATTAAAAAGAATTGTTTATATATAAAGTTATTTGTCAGATATGTTGATGCTTGTTTATTTGTAATTGAGAATGATAAATTGAAGAAATTTGTAAATGAGTTTAATTGTTTTGCTCCTTCATTAAAATTTGTGTTAGAAGGAGGGTAGTTAGATTTTGTTAAGTTAAAATTTTTAGATCTTTTGGAGATTAGAAATGTAGAGACTAATTGTTTACTGTGCAGTCATTTAGTTAAAAGTAAAGAATTAAGATCTATAATTAAACCTGATAGCTATCAGTCTGTATCTCATAAAGTAGCTTCTTTAAGAAATTATTGTCATAGGAATAATAAATTAAATAATTCTACTGGGGTAGCTTTGTTTCAGAAATATCAATTTTACAAAGATTACTTGAAGGTTGGTTACTCTGATAAAATTGTTAAAAGTATTTTATTTAATAGTAATATTTGTAAGGATGTAAAGGTTAAAGAAGAATATGATTTTATTTCTTTGCCATTTAAATTGTCTTCTTATAAAATTGTATGTAGAAATAGTAAATTGTTTGGAAATAAAAAAATTGCTTGGAAAAGAGGTGTTACATTGAATAATTTATTAAATAATACAAAAGAAATTTTTGATAGAAAGACTATTCCTGGTGTAGTATATTTTATCCCTTGTTTATTTCGTAAGAAGGCTTACATAGGTCAGAGTAGTTTGAATTTAAATGAAAGAATAAATGTTCATAAAAGTATAGTTAAAAATAAATATCTTAGTTCTGCTTTGTATGTCCATAAAAAATACACAGGCCACACTATTGATTTTGATGAAGCTAATGTTGTCTTCTTTGAGAGAAATGAAATCAAAAGAAGAATTAATGAATCTTTATTATTGAAAATTTATTATTCTGAAGCAATTAACTTATTTAAGAGGTCTTTTTAATATTAAGGGTCGATTGAAAGTGAATAGATTTGTGGGTAATGTTTAATATTATATATATTGTGTTGTTTTGTAGTTCTTTACACTTGAGAAGTCTGCTTGTAGCAGTGAAACCTTTGGTAGTGTTTTAATATTATTTTTATGCTGGTCTGGTTGAATTTTGGATTTGGGGTATATATATATATGAAAAAACAAATACAAGTTAATCACGTAACCTGCTATCACTTGTTATTTATGTCCAAAAGATGGCGCTATACCAAAACCGCCGAACAAGTGTAAGATTTGTTTTACATAAACGAAAAAAGAGTCAGAAATTAACTATCTCCCACTGAGGATAGCAAACCAGCTTGAAATCAGCTGATCTGGGAGTGAGCAAATGAAAGAGGTAGTTAATTTCTGACTCTTTTTTCGTTTATGTAAAACAAATCTTACACTTGTTCGGCGGTTTTGGTATAGCGCCATCTTTTGGACATATATATATATATATATTGTGCCCTTTTGTATGGGTCTCCATAAATTGTTATATCAATCTATTTAAAAAATTTTAAATTTAAGATATATTTAACTATATGATGTTAAATTTTGTTTATAACAATTTTTTAAAAAAGTGTAACTAAAGTAATTCATGATTATTTGATATGTGAAAATTGTGCTGATGTTTGAGAGAGACGTTTCAATGGGAATGATAATGATATATGGTTGGGAAAACTGGCCATAAGCAATACTGCATTAATAAATTTAATAAATAAATGCTTAAAGTTAAAGTTTTAAAAAGACAAGTTAAAATTAAATGCATATATTTATTGTTGATAAAAATTAATATTTAATAAATGAATATAAATATTTTAATTATTAGTATTACATAATAGAAGATTAATATTTGATTTTAATAATATCGAATTATTACTTTAAAAAGTTGTTATAAGATATTATTTATTTTAAAAAAATATTTATTTTAAAAAAATGAATTGTTAGTTTATTTTTAGATTATTACAAGCGTCTGTAGCTCTGTTGTAAAACAGATGTTAGTTAGACACATACACACATGCTTGGGAGTTTTTTTTAGTAAAGTTGCAAAACTATTTTAGAATTCTGTTATAAAATTTATAAATATTATTTTGGCTATCATGAGATAAAAATAAAAATAATTAATGTGAAACATTCAATCTGATTTTTAAAATACTGCTTAAAAACGTAACGAATAAAAATAGACTTAGTTTGTTTATAAAAATAATCTTATAAAAGTTAAAAGTAAAGTAAGAAAGTATATTTTAAAAAAATGTTTAATAGATTTAAATAAATGATAAAGATTAATTTAAGAATTTAATAATGTGATAAATAATAAATATTAAATAAGTCATTATTTATTTTTAATTCTGTCTTGTTGGTAAAATATGTAAATAAGCTAGCAAGTCGATTGTTTAATTCACCAATCAAGTGGGAGTTTTCTTCCGGTATAAAATCAAGGTTCAATTGTTTGGAGGGGACTTGTGATTGAAATTCTTAAAGTAAAGGATGCTATTAGAAATAGCTAAGTAATTATAAACGCTCTAAAAATCGTTTGAAAATTATAAGAGAGTAGTTTTTAAAAATAATTTATAAAAGTTACCAATAAATATGCAGTGTTAATTTATTATAGTTCCCTATTGATCGTTTTCCTATTGAAGCTCAATTTACTGTCAAATAGTCATGAAAACATCATATAAGGATAAAATGTATTGGAGACTTTATACTGAAAATTTAACAAATGCTGGATTGACTAGGAGAGTTATTAGATGCCTAACAGTAATACGTTGGACTTTGTATAAATTTAAAAAACTAATGGTAGTTAATTTTTATAAAATAGATATTTGAAAAAATGAGAAATACTTCTTTATGAAGCAAGTATTTGTAAATTATAAATTTAAATATATATCTTGGTAAAGATATAATATGTAACAGTAATTGTATAAATATTTGCCTTGATAAGTCTTTATGGTTTAAAAGACTACATTTTAATAGTTTTAAAAGGCAAATAAATTGGAAATTTAACAGGTAAAGAAATACCTATAAATAAAAAAATTATTATATTATTAAAGTCTGAACGCTGGTCGTATAGAAGACTCTAAAAATAATCTTACCTAAATATCTGTTACGGAATGCGCAAATATATATGGATATCCAAATCAATTAAAATAATTAAACAAGAACTTTATAAATTATAGACTAATACTAAAAATAATAACTTTAAAATAATTTTCTTTAAAGAAAAGAATTCGGATCCTATAAACTATTCTAATTTCATTTTGTTTGTATGGTGGAACTGACTTTTTATTTTTTTAGTTTATTTTTTAAAAAAAGAACGTTTTCATTTTTTCATAAAAACTTTTAAAAATACGTGATGTACCAGAAAAGGAAGTAATGTTTGGTGAAAATTTGTGCCTAGGAAAAAGAACAATATAGTGAAAGAAGACACCGTTGGATGTTATGTAATATGTTTTATTTATTAACTAACATAAATATTTCATTAATTATTAATTTATTAAACATAGGAAAGGTACATTTACATTTTTTTAAATAATAACTAAATACTAATATAACTTTTTATTGCATAAAGTTTATTTTATAATTATACAACACGTAATATTTTAAAGAATAATTGTTGAGTGTAAATGTGAAATTATTTTGTAAAACTGAAATCTTGGAGGACATCGTGTGACGGACTGTACATTGAAGTGTCATTTTATGGTAAAAATTGTGTAATAATAATGATAATTTGATGTATTTACTATGTTTTTCTTTAGATCAACCAAATGTTATATGATTATTGAATGAATGTATTAATGTTTAAATAATATACACGCATAAGATTAATAATAGCAGTTTTATTTTAATATGCATATTTTAAATTGATGATGTAAATTTAGTACAACGTAATATGAGAACCTAGAAATAATTATATGATTCTTTCTTGAATAAATTTTAATGTTTCTGTTACAATATTAGGAATTAGATTTTATTAGCGTAAGTTATTTATTTTTCTTTTAAAGTTAGTAAGAAGTATATAAAGTCTATATTTTTATTTTTATTTTTATTAGATAAGAAAGTTAATTTTACATAGAAATTTATATCTTGATTGAAGGCTTATTGTATATAAAGGATGAGGTATAAGAGAGTTTGGATCGTTATTATTATTTTTTTTTTGAAATTGGTCATTTGTTTTTCTGAAATTAAATAAGGTTAAAATAACTTTTGTAGATAGAAGTTTTTTAAGAAGGAATAAGAATAACAAGTAAAGAAGAGTAATAATTTAAATAGAAAAGAATCATAGAATTTATTTAACATTATACTTTATAAAAGTTGAAGTTGTTGAATAATTTTTAAAGTATTATTTTAAAAGTACATGTACGTATTGCATATTTTGATAAGACATGTAGTATGACATTATATCGGAATGAAATAAATAGTGATAATCAATACTTGTTATTGTATTACAAAGTTATATCAGTTTATACATTAATTGATCTTTGAGTAATATTAATGGTACATTTAATACATACTAGTACATTATAATATAAATAGCAGTAAGACTTAAGTGAAATAGCATTTTAAATTATTAAAGTTTGTTTATTTACATACATGCTACATGAATGATATCTTACATAAAACCTTTTCTTATATTAATTGATAACAAATAATTTTTATTAAAATTAAAGTCATAAACTTAATTAAATGTTATTGATAGAACATTTAATAAATGTATAAATTATCTACTTATGATTATGGAAATAATAACAGTGTAAAAAAAACTTATTATTATTATTATTTTTCTTATTTTGTTTTATTTTCTTTAGTTCCATTTGTAAATGTAAATAGTGTAAATAAATTATTTGTTAAAGTTGATGTAAATAAATTTGTTAAGTTGTTTTAAAAGTGTGTCGAATTCATTATTTTACACCACAGCATTTGACAACAGATAATTTGAATAAACATAATATTTGCACAATATGAATTTATTATTTTATTATTTGAGAGATAAATTACAATATTTTCTTAATGTAATTTATAGAAATTGATTGACATTAACATATAACATTACAATGGTCATAAAGTAATTATAATGCACAATATAAGAGTATAAGATTCTGTATTGCCACAGATTATTAAATTATAAGATTTTAGTATATTTTTTTAAAATTAAGATACTATATGGAAATGAAAGACATGCATATGATTTACTTATTTTCTTAATGATTAATGGTATAATCAAATAGATAAGATTAAGCTATACACTAAAGATTATTATTGTCAGTTATTATTATTGGAATAAGTTAGGTGTATTTAGGTTTGATATTAAATCCCTTATCATTCCTATCTACATGAATTATTATTACTTTAAGATAATTAGAAGAACCTGAGATCATTTTAATTATATTTCCTTAACAAAAGATTGAGATTTATTTATCTATTATTATTAAAGATAGTTCATTTATAAAAGTCATAAGAGTGCTATAGAGTTAGTAATGAAATAATTAGAAGTAATAGTATTCTTATGCCATTGAGACAGTGTCTTGGAAAGACATTGACTCAATGTAAATCTGATTACCAATTGTAACTTCACTTCACAGTTTCATGATTTTAATTAAATATTTATTTAATTAGTACATAATATTGAACTATATTAATTTTGATAAGTTTGTAATAAATCTGATAAGTTATAATATTATAAAAATATCTTAAAGATAGTTGTACATATTTTAGTTGAGCATAATGATTTAATTGAGCTAGTCATATTTTAAATTATATCATATATCGAGAAGTGAGGGTACAATATATATATATATATATATATATATATATATATATATGTATATATATATATATCGTTGTATATATATATATATATATATATATATATATATATATATATATATATAAAGTTTTTGGAAAGAAAAAGGAGAGTGTATATATCTTTGATTAAATTTTTTGATCAGAATTAATGGAAAAGAATATTATATTTTATAAGTCAAATGTATTTTGAAAGGAAAAAGAAGTGTGTGCTCTTGTTAAAAAAGTTTTAATGGTGGTGATAATAAGTAGAACTCTAAAACAACTTGTGTTCTAAATTTTATCATATTTTCTTCACTTTAGTGTTAATGCAATGTGTAGCATTTTATATGATGTTTTTATTGTAACCATTAGAAATTAGAATACATTTAGTTAGTTCTATGTCTTGAGCAACATGGTTTTTATCAGACAAACTATGTACTCTCATTAAATTAATTTTGCCACAAAAATATATGAGCATTATGATGATGAGAATTAAAATTATGATATCTCTTTGTATGAGTGGATTTTCTATAAACATATATTAATAAAGATTCATCAGATTTTCTAGTAATTAAAACATTTAGAAAAAAAAGTGATTTATTACTTTCAATTTTCATAGGAAAGTTAATACTGGGATATTATGCATTAAAGAAAAAGAAATAATTTTTTAAGGCATTGCTACCATGAATCCATTTAAGGAAAGTATCATTCACATATCTAAATAGAAGATATCTTACCAGCTACATTTAATGCTTGATTTTCAAAATTATTTATGAACAGCTCAGCAATTAAGGGGGACAGTGGAAAAGCCATAAAAACATTCTTTCATTTGCTTATACTTTTGAAAATCATGAATAAAAATGTATTTCCAAGGAAATGCTTTGCTAATGGAATAATAAAATCATGTAAATTATTGTACTGAGTTACTATAGATAATACTTCATCTGCAGGAATATTGGTGAGCATAGAGGTGACATTGAAATTGAACAATAAACCACTTTAGCAAGCTTTAAGTCCTTAATAACAAAAAAAGAGTTTAATTTTTAATTCTATATGGAATGTTATCATCTGACAGTTGTAACAATTGGTTAAATTTAAGACATATAGCACACACAATAGGTATAAGTGGTACTTCAGGTTTATGAATTTATGGATAAACTATAAAATATCAGTTAATGAAGAGCATTCTCTTGGAGAAATTTTATAACCTCATCTATACTGAAACATTTGATAAGAAGTATTTTTTTTAAGAACATCAGAAATCAAATTATCTACCAATCAGTGGTGTTTAAAGTTCTACCAATCATTGTCAGTTTGCTTTTATATTCAAATTCTGTAAGAGATTTGTACAAAATCACAATTTCAGATTTTTTTTTAAACTATTAATTTTAATTTATAATTTCTATGCAAAAAAAAATGCATACTAATGAACTATCCGTCCACCTATGGTTAAAACTTATTATTTAAATAAACTAACAACTACTGACTGTGTCTGTATTAGGTTTTGAACTTGTTATTAACCTGATTTTTAATTTGCCATATCACATATACAAATTTGGTTTATATATTACAGGAAATTTCCTATTTTTAACTACACCTGGGTCTCATTTTACGCGATAGATAGGTTCCTCAGAAAACATGTGTAAATGAAATCAGGCAAAAATAGACGTAACCTACATAGAAAAAGGGGGGATGCGGTCTGTGATTTTTCAAAATTCGCATAAAAGCAAAGCACCAACGTAAAATTACTTTAAAATTCACACACACACAAAAAAAAATAATAATAAGGAAATAAAATATGACTAATAAAAAATTTCAAATTTGAAAAAAATTGATACAAGACAAACTTTTTTTAACTATAATATTTAATTTTATTTAAAATAATATATTTTTATGTACAATTTACAGTACAGTAATTTACATATTTTTATACACGTTTTAATTATTATCGATAAACAGGTTTGTTTGCAAACTGGTAAAAAAATTAGATTCTTCTCAAGAGGAAATACATCTAGCACCAACTTCACTCTCATGTTGTGTTAATGATTTTCTGATGACAACATAATTAGTAATTAATCTTTGAGATGATGATTTTATTAATTGTTTATGAAGCTTGTGATATCCAGACGGACAACCATTTAGCTCTCATTGGAATTTAAGAGCACATTAATGATTAGTGTCATTAATAAGAAAATAATAATTGATTACGTTCTTTTTTAAAAAGCAAAAACAGAATGTGATTTAAAATGCAAAATTAACACACACAATGTTAGAACAAATTTACATTATAATCTTGTAAAATTTAATGTGTGTATACATAAAATGTGGAAATCATGATTTTAATTTCATTATTGCATAAAATCTTACTATTATAAAGCACTGAAAATATTAAAATTACTAAGATGAAAGTCAAATTTCAATAATGTGGTATTACTTTCAATATGACATAAGTGCGCAAAATTTATTATTTAAATTAATAGCGCATTTTTGGAGGTCGACTTCCGGTGAAACATGAATCACGTAACTTCAAAATCATGTGAAATAAGTCAGCGTAAAAAGAGACCCAGGTGTATATGTGTTACTCAATCATACTGATTTATATATCTATAATATTGTGGAGGTAATTACATTTCACACATAAGATACAATTGGTATGCACTCTCTCCCAACAATATTTCTTTAAAAACATAGGTAGTCCACCTCTTAGTAATGCTTATTTTTAAATTAAACTAACAATTACTGACCGTGTCTGAGGTTTGTTGTACCATTTATGGTTTTAAAACAATTATTGATAGGAAATAGTGTGTGCCAATTCTAGACACGTGAAGAATAGTTTTTCACCACAATATATATATATATATATATATATATATATATATATATACTCAACAAAGCATGGAGAGATGAATATTAGGAATAACAAGAAGATATATATATATTCTTAATAAAGTATGGAAAGATTATTTTAAGAAAAAGAAGCGATTGAAAACAAACTGCATTACCGACATCATTGAAAGAATTAAGAGACTGAAGTGGATTTGAAATGGTAATATTGGTAGAAGAGATGATAATAGAAGGATAGCTGAAATATTAAACTGGATTTCAAGAGATTGTAATAGACCTGAAAAAGAGACAACATGTGAGATGGATGGATGAAATAAAAAAATGTGCTAGGGTGATGTGGAGAACAGACGATAGAGACGAAGAAGATGTATTGAATTTAAAAAAAATCATCATTCAGTTGATCGATAATAGTTGAAATGATGATGATATATATAAAATTTAACATAAGAAAGTGAAATAATTGAAAAGTACTGCTTTAAATCTTTTATTCTCAATATTGTTTCTGTCTGTGCCTCATTTTATTTATTGAAACTAGTGTTTGTTTAAATTGGGAAAAAATCCATTTTTTACTCTTAGTCCTCTGATAAATAAATACTATTTGACGAAGACGGTTTCAGATCCAAATTTAATTGGTTGTTTGATATATTAGATGACCGTTGAGTTCCAAATAATTAAAATGCACGTGTGAAATCTTGTTAACTTAAAATGTTTTTCACATACTCAAATCTATATTGTTATTGAATGATTAATAAATAATATGGAGATAAACTTTATATAGTTTGCTAAACCTTGTTTATGATCTTGCAAAGCTGAACTCGTCTTTATTATTTTTTAATTGTTTATATATTGTTAGAAAATATAATTTTATGTTTTCTTAGGTTTTAAATATTGTTACACCTACATTTATATATGTAAATGTCTGTATATTATTTGTATAGTTGTAATCAAAAATGATGGCCTAGTGATTAGCATAGCTGCCTTCCAAGCAGCTGGCCCGGGTTCGCTTCCTGGTCAACGCATTTCACACATGGGAAAAAGAGAGTAGAAAAATATATTGTTGATTTTATAAAAAACAGGTATTTAAATGAAAAGCAGTATTAATTTTGTTGTTTTATAAAATTAAAATTCAGTGCTTAAAAGTATAAAACATAAATAAAAACGAAGGGAAATCTTAAATTATTAATTATGAAGTTTACTATTTAAATTACGTGTCAGTTTTCTGAAAGGTGCAAAAAAAATGTTTATCGACTCTCAGTTTCTACTTTTGATTATATCGTTATTTTTCCTTAGGCCTGCAATAATAGGTAAAGCAGAACTTTTTACGGCTTTTGTACATTTAGAATCTTTACTCGACACCGAAGAAGAAGATTAGAAAAAATCAAAAAGTAAGTACCACTATAATATTTAAATAGATTTGTTCCCCCAATATTTAAAAAAAAACAGTGTATATTTTAATATACTACAACATCTATATAGTTCAAATAACACTTTATATATATGCGTGCTATTACGTAGTGCACATATGCATGTTTATAAGGAGATAAACAATAAAATTGTGCAACATATATCTTTATGTATGGTTAAATTATTTGGGTATGTTATATATTTTCAAACTTTTATCCGTCTGTCCTTTATATCAATTTCATGATATTATAACTACGTACGAGTTCAAAAACTCGACTTCTTTTTCTCTCCGTAGGATTCTTGACTCATATTTAACACTACAACATTATAACATTAAAAAGTTATTTCATAAGTTACTCATAAAATATTTGTTTAGAATCATTGTCACGTGGTTTGCAGAACACTTACGTGCACATTTTTATACTAAAATCCAATATTATTTGTAGTACAATGTACCAAATAATTTACAATTGTTACAAATTAAAAATTGTATGGTGTTTCATAAAAAAATATAACCTAATTTATTATTATAACCTATTTTATGTATTTTTTTTTAAAATTCTAAAGTAATATTTTCAAATACCTTTCAAATTTTGAGAGGAAATGGACTGATAGCACGTAATACAGTGTGCGCACGCATATAAATAAGTAGCTAACAAATATTGTAAATATGTAAATGTTAATTATGATTTTAGTATTATATTATGATTAGTTTAAGTAATTTATGCTATAGACTTGTAAACTAAACAAAAAAAAAATCCAGCAACAAAAAGCAGATCTTATCAACAGTATCTATGAATATTTTTAAATTAAGGTTGCAGTAATCTTAAAAATTAAAAGATACTTTCTCAAACATATTATTATTATTATTAGCAAAAACTTCTATGCTAATTGAAAATGCTTGTAAAATGAGATATCAGTTATACTATATCAATGAAAATATTGTTCCTAAATGTCTATTAAATACCATTATTGACATCTGTCTTATAACGATTGTTTTCTTATCTCTGTTTTCACTTTTTAATAATAGTATTTGTTATGATAAAATACATCTTATAGTTCTTTAGGCAAGTTCACTTTTTTGCGATAAAAAGCGTTGTTAGCCGAGAGGTCATTGCATCAGCCTTGCAAGCAAGTAGTTGGTTGCAGGAGGGTATGGGTTCGCATCCCGGCTGATGCTATGACATATAGAAAAAAATGCTTCTTTAAGGAAATATTATTTTCTTGATACATTTTATTAACTTATTATTCTTGCTAAAAAAGTTGACTTTTTTTGAGAATATATATATAATAGTGGTCCAAATTTGTTGCTAATATGTCAACATGAGTACGATAACAACCTTGGCACTAACATGGGCTTTGAATGTTCCATCATCAGATTTTCAATGAAATGGAAGGCTGAAGAGTTGTGTGTTGGAGTAGATTGAAGCCTGTCTACTAAAGTATAAAGATTGGCTATTTTAATATAAAATGGAGCATTGATTGTATATATTGAAGCAGTCGTATCTGAGTTCGATCCTAGCTTCATGACATCTAGCCATAAACCCACTTCAAAGCCTTGTACTAACCTTAAATTTCCGATGCAATGGGGCTTTATACGTTCAATCCATGCTAATTTTCATAAAAGAAACTTATTTGATAAATGTGTTTAAAATTAATTCTTTCAGATTAAATTGATCAATTCTATTAATAAATTTATGATAAAATTATTCATGACATTATATATATTACAACTGCGTGGATTGTGCTTATATATTTGTAAATATTTAAATATATATAATTGTTTGAAAGTTTCATTGCGTCGAATGTTTGATTTATTTTTAAATAATTTATTGAAGTTTTATTGATTAAAAGCTACATTCTTTCGATAAGTTTTCAGATTTCCCTTTCCAAAAACAACAGTTAAAGTTTATTAATTAGAAAAAAAGATAAGGATTTCCTAATTAAAATCATTTTCAGATTTTAAGAATTCATTTTCTAATTAGAAAATGAATGCAAGTTAATTAGTTTGAAAGCCTTATCGGAGGAATGTAACTAAAAGCAATCAGTAAATTTAAAAACATTGATAATAAAAGAAGTGTGAGCCTGAAGGCATGAGAGAACAGCATATATAGCTCTGAAAACTTGGGAGAGGGAAGAAGCCATCTTTGTTATAGTGAAGTGCCAGAAAAATCTAAGTGTTTAAAAATTATGAAATTAAATAGTGTTTCGATCATGGTAAAGGGCTAGAACATCAGGAATCTGGCTATTGGTTCCTGAAGTCCCCAGAAAATTTTTAATGGAGCTGCTGAATCTTTTCCAGACCAACCATGCTGCTAAAATAATGAAAATCAAATAAAATGCTGTCCAAGTAATCAACTAAATGTATGCCTATGTTTTTCCTCACCCGGACGTGTAACCTAAGAACCAGCCAGGAAGAAATGGGTAATATGTTTCCATAATGAACCTTAAACTTTCTGGCCAGTTCGAACTTTACTTTACACTCCCTTTTAGAGCTCTTTTATTCTCATTCTATAAATGTAATAATCTCTGTGTAATAATCTCTTTGTAAACTTACTTTTATTTATGCTATTATATCGTAATTCCCTCAACTTCTAGTCTTTAAATTTAACTTAACTTTCTCTTTTCTTACTTGGCGGTTCATTTATTATATTATATATATATATATTTGTGGGCATTATTAATGTCGTTTATTTTTAATTATATGCCAATCTTTCGACTCGATGAGCTCCTTTGTTCTATTTGCCTCACGCAAATAATATAATATTAATTCTAATAATAGTTCTCGCCCATTAGAACTAAATTTATAAGTTCTATAAATCATCGAGTTGAAAGAAATTATTAAATGATTGTTATTTTATCATTAGCTAATAATAAATTATTAGCTCCGTCTCTAATCTATGCCACCGCTATTTTCTCGTTTCACTAATACTTTTTTATTCATATATAATCTTAAAATGTTTTTGTTTTTTTGCAAAGTCCGATAAAGGAATCAAATAAATATATTCTAATTCAAATATATTTTACTTGCTATTAAGATTCAGGAAGGGCATGATGATTGGGGCATAATTAATATGATTTACAAATACTTTAAAATAGTTTAACTTAAAAGCTCATTTGATTTTAATTCATTTGATCAAGTCATCACATAGAGCATTCTATAATTGGGTTTTATTTTTCAAACAGTGACTATTAAGTCATCATCTTCGAATGTTGCTGATGTAGGGCAATCTTTCGTTTCGCATGCTTGTCGGTAGTAATATTTCTGTTATTTCAAATAATCGAGGAAGAAACCACTTCCTCCCCTGTTCATGTTATAATTGGAACACCAAAGGCTTGGAGTTATGACTTGGCCTGGTTTCCCTCATGTTCCACATCTCAAAAGGGCAGTAAGACTTGTGAAATATAAGCCACCATGAGACTTAAACTACCGACCAGAGATTATCTTTCATTTTCTAGCTCATAATTCGTCAGCACCGTTACCTCTCTGTTCCACTAAAGCTCGCTCTGATGCTCATAATTTGTGATGAAGTGATTTCAATTAAAGTCGAACAAATTCTCCGTTATATTTCAAAATAAGTTTTTTTAATAAAGATTAAAGTTATGCCCTAAATACATATCTTGCTCTTCGTGAATGGATTTGCGAATGTGAAAATAAATATCACATTCTTTTGTATAAAATTAGTGTAATAATTTTCTTTACTAATGAATACCTTTATCAGCCTTTATTTTCTTGTTGGGGGGCATAGACATATAATTCCAATATTGCGTAATACTTGTTGGCATATAATAAGGACCACCACTCTTATTATAATTCTAAACTATATTAAAGACTAGAGGTATTTAATACAAGCATTATTTTCTTCAAACAAAAACAAATTATTATTATTAAATATTTTCTAAACACACTTGGTTTTTTAGTTTTTAATTCTTTTATAATTATTTAAATGTTAATACCCGCTGTCTCTGTTGGCAACCCGAACATATACATATGATTCGAATTAAAAAAGTATTAAAAATATTTTAATTATCAGATATTAATGTCAGTTCAGGGGTCTCTGATCCTCACCAACCATTGAGCTAGTTTCTTGGCACATAGCACTGTGCTGTCGATTTCTACTAATCTGAGCTGGTGAGTTGGGTTTGAATTCAGTTTTGGTTCAGCTGAGTTTGAATCCGACTTGCGTTTTTTTGGTGGGTTTTCAACCGGTACATTGTTATATTTTTGGCCCCCAGACGTGTTAACGGACCTTATTATAAGCTAGATATTAAAAAAAATGATCGCAGTGAGACATGTATAATTTTTGTAGTTGTACAGGTTATATTATTCACGCTCATGCTGTTCTCCCAGGGTCTATAGTCGAATAAACTTATGCAACTGTATCATGTATAAGTAAAGACATTATTGTTTTTTTTTGAAGTGAAAAGAAATGAAGCAGTCGGATCTGAGTTCAATCCTAGCTTCATGACATCTAGCCATAAACCCACTTCAAACCCTTGTACTAACCTTAAATTTCCGATGCAATGGGGTTTTATATGTTCAATCCATGCTAATTTTCATAAAAGAAACTTATTTTATAAATGTGTTTAAAATTAATTCTTTCAGATTAATTTGATCAATTCTATTAATAAATTTATGATAAAATTATTCATGAATATATATATATTACAACTGCATGGATTGTGTGTACATATTTGTAAATATTTAAATATATATAATTGTTTGAAAGTTTCATTGCGTCAGGAATGTTTGATTTATTTTTAAATAATTTATTGAAGTTTTATTGATTAAAAGCCACATTCTTTCAATAAGTTTTCAGATTTCCCTTTCCAAAAACAACAGTTAAAGTTTATTAATTAGAAAAAAAGATAAGGATTTCCTAATTAAAATAATTTTCAGATTTTAAGAATTCATTTTCTAATTAAAAAATGAATTCAAGTTAATTATTTTGAAAGCCTTATCGAAGGAATGTATCTAAAAACAACCAGTAAATCTAAAAACATTGATAATAAAAGAAGCACAAGCCTGAAGGCATGAGAGAACAGCATATATAGCTCTGAAAAGTTGGGAGAGGGAAGAAGCCATCTTTGTTGTAGTGAAGTGCCAGTAAAATCTATGTGTTTAAAAATTATGAAATTAAATAGTGTTTCGATCATGGTAAAGGGCTAGAACATCAGAAATCTGGCTATCGGTTCCTGAAGTCCCCACAAAATCTTCAATGGAGCTGCTGAATCTTTGCCAGACCAATCAGGCTGCTAAAATAATGAAAATCAAATAAAATGCTGTCCAAGTAATCAACTAAATGTATGCCTACGTTTTTCCTCACCCGGACGTGTAACCTAAAAACCAGCCTGGAAGAAATGGGTAATATGTTTCCATAATGAACCTTAAACTTTCTGGCCAGTTCGAACTTTACTTTACACTCCCTTTTAGAGCTCTTTTATTCTCATTCTATAAATGTAATAATCTCTGTGTAATAATCTCTTTGTAAACTTACTTTTATTTATGCTATTATATCGTAATTCCCTCAACTTCTAGTCTTTAAATTTAACTTAACTTTCTCTTTTCTTACTTGGCGGTTCATTTATTATATTATATTATATTATATTATATTATATATATATATATATATATATATATATATATATATATATATATATTTGTGTGCTTTATTAATGTTGTTTATTTTTAATTATATACCAATAATCTTTCGACTCGATGAGCTCCTTTGTTCTATTTGCCTCACGCAAATAATATAATATTAATTCTAATAATAGTTCTCACCCATTATAACTAAATTTATAAGTTCTATAAATCATTGAGTTGAAAGAAATTATTAAATTATTGTTATTTTATCATTAGCTAATAATAAATTATTAGCTCCATCTCTAATCTATGCCACCGCTATTTTCTCGTTTCACTAATATTTACTTATTTATTCATATATAATCTTAAAATGTTTTTTTTTTTTTTTCAAAGAGCCGATAAAGGAATCGAATAAATATATTCTAATTCAAATATCTGTTACTCGCTATTAAGATTCAGGAAGGGCACAATGATTGGGGCATAATTAATATGATTTACAAATATTTTAAAATAGTTTAACTTAAAAGCTACTTTGACTTTAATTCATTTGATCAAGTCATCACATAGAGCATTTTATAATTGGGTTTTATTTTTCAAATGGAGACTATTAAGTCATCATCTTCGAACGTTGCTGATGTAGGGCAATCTTTCATTTTGCATGCTTGTTGGTAGTAATATTTCTGTTATTTCTAATAATCGAGGAAGAAAGCACTTCCTCCCCTGTTCATGTTATAATTGGAACACCAAGGGCTCGTAGTTACGACTCAGCATGGTTACCCTCGTGTTCCACATCTCAAAAGAGCAGTAAGTCTTGTGAAATATAAGCCACCATGAGACTTAAACTATTGACCAGCGATTATCTTTCATTTTCTAGCTCATAATTCGTCAGCACCGTTACCTCTCTGTTCGACTAAAGCTCGCTCTGATGCTCGTAATTCATGATGAAGTTATTTCAATTGAAGTCGAACAAATTCTCCGTTATATTTCAAAATACGTTTTTTTAATAAAGATTAAAGTTATGCCCTAAATACGTATCTTGCTCTTCATGAATGGATTTGCGAATGTGAAAATAAATATCACATTCTTTTGTATAAAATTAGTGTAATAATTTTCTTTACTAATGAATACCTTTATCAGCCTTTATTTTCTTGTTGGGGGGCATAGACATATAATTCCAATATTGCATAATACTTGTTGGCATATAATAAGGACTGCCACTCTTATTATAATTCTAAACTATATTAAAGACTAAAGGTATTTAATACAATCATTATTTTTTTCAAACAAAAACAAATTATTATTATTAAATATTTTCTAAACACACTTGGTTTATTAAGTCTTTTATAATTATTTAAATGTTAATACCCACTGTCTGTGTTGGCAACCCGAACATATACATATGATTCGATTTAAAAAAGTATTAAAAGTATTTTAATTATCAGATATTAATGTCAGTTGAGGGGTCTCTGATCCTCACCAACAGTTGAGCTAGTTTCTTGGTGCATAGCACTGTGCCATCGATTTCTACTAATCTGAGCTGGTGAGTTGGGTTTGAATTCAGTTTTGGTTCAGCTGAGTTTGAATCCAACTTGCGTTCTTTTGGTGGGTTTTCGACCGGTACAATATATGGAGATAGTAATCTAGATCAACTGATGATTGCTGGTTTAGCATGAAATATGTATATTGGTAATTATTTATTTTTTCAACATGTGTGTGATCAGGGGCATCAGCAATATGAAATGCCATTGAGAGTAGTGGGTATGTGAAAGTCCGAGTTTGAATCCCACATTATTACATATATAAATGCAGGTTTAAGCCTGTGCAATGTATTTATTCCATTACTGTTAGTTACTAAAGTCTATTTTTAATGTGAAATAAAATGATGTTTAAGCAGCTCTTATATTTCACTGCTTATATATATATATATATTGAAACAAAGATTTTCATGGGTTAACATATATAAAAGACATATTTTTCATGTTCATCCATGTTAAAAAATTTGAATTATTGATATTCTAATGTTTCGACTTGGTCATACAGTGAATGACTTGTGTGACCAAGTCAAAACGTCGGAATATCAATAATTAAAATTTTTGAACACAGATGAACCCGCAAAATATGTCTTTTATATATATATAATGTTTTCACGGTTGTATGATGTAAATAAATTATTATTTTTGGGTTAAACTGTTTATTATTTTCCATTACATACCAATATTTCGACAAACTAGCATCAGCCATTGTCAAGATTAACTTTTGAAAGAAAAATCGTTGGATCTCAAACACTAATGTTACAGAGTGCAAGATGAGAAATGAGAATCAGCTTGAAATAGTTCAACATTCAAAATATGAGGCTTATCAAAATTTTTATTTATTTCAGTTTTTTCACCTATTAATTTTAAGTTAATATTAGAAGACATAGATAAAATGAGAGATTGCCACATAACTGGAGTATGTTGTGCTTTGTCAACCTCATTTAAAACAGTAGGTCTTTTTAATATTTCAATTGACTTTCTCATGGTTTTTAAATAATTATCAAGTATTTTTGCATTGTCAAAATCAGGTTTGTGACCAATTTCTAAAAAAATGGAAATTAAATACTGATGTCTTAACTTTCTGATCAAAAGCATTTTTTTGTTCCTTAATTCTGACATTTATTCATCTATTAGACTGGCCTACATAGCTTCTTGAGCACTGCAAACATGGAATTTCATAAACACCCTAGTGTTCCAAAAATATTCTGTCTTTAGGTTTGTGTAAAAAATCACCAATTTTCTTGCCAGTAGAAAAAGTAGTCTATTTTAAAACTAAATAGTCTTATGAATGTTCTTTAGCCAATTAATCCAACATAAATTAAAAAAAAAATATGTGTAAAAATTAAAGTGAATCTTATTAAATCAATAAATTTGTTAATATACTTTCTTCATCAATTATCACTGCACCATATTTTTATGTTGAGTTTGAATACTAGATTCTTATTTACTATTAAGAAAGATAATTATTTTTATTACTTTTCTTTTTTCTTAGTTATTTGGTGTAATTATCCTACAAGGAGTAATAATGTGAAAAGTCTTCAATTCTGAATAATTTATATATTAATAAAAGCAAAAAGAATTTATTTGTTATTTATTAACAGGGATGGATAACATTATTATAGTTATATTTACCTGAAATATGGATGAAATGATAAATTATTGGCCTATATGATTATCAATAAGCACAATGGTTTGTAATCCAGTGTTATCTGACATGGAGAATAGTATAATTGTTACAAGTTATATATTATAAAATGTGTATACATGTTATTAATAATAAACTTTTAAACAATTAAAGAAAGGATCAGGATTAAATTCGATTAAAATTACAAACAGATGACGGAATTTGTTATTTATATTAAAAATAGAACCAAACGCCAAGCTTAATTATAAAATATTTAAATCGCTTGGTATTATTATGCACCTTAATGTGAAGTTTCAAGTTGGTAGCTCATATTAATTTATAAGCCTGAACGAGTTTTTAAATGTAAATAGTTATTTATGAATGTTGGAGTCTGATAAAATAAAGATTATTTGTAATTTATACTTCTGATATGGTAATAGAGGGTATCAGTGAAATTGGTGCACCTAAAATGTAAATAATTTTAAAATAAATAATTTGTATAAGCTTGAAAACATAAGTATTAAAAATGGATGTCATTAACATAAGGGAGTATAGAAAGTAAAATAGGAGTGATATGTGAAAAAAAATTTTGGGTGTGGTTTAAGAGATTAATTAATAAACAAAAGATAAAGTAGATATGGTGAACTAATCTGTGCATGCAGTGGGAGGTTCTATTGTGGAAATTAAGGACAACAATCATACAGTTTTTACTTATATATAGAAGAGCTAACTAATTTTCCAATTGTCATTATTTGGGTAACATGAATATAGACATAATTAGAGATTAGTCCATGTAATTTTGTGGTGGCTTGGAAGAAAATAACTAATCAAAAAACCATGGTCTTTTAAACAAAAAATATACATTGAAGAAACCGAAGTTCAACAGCATTTAAATAAATAATCAATGAGATTTTATTAAATATTATGTTTATAACCATGATTATGCTTATAGAAAATATTTTAGGTTCATAATTTCAATATTAAATTTACATTAAGTATTTATGTATTGTTTCCCAATATTTTTCACTCCCTCAGAAGAAACTGTATTATTTGCAAGGCTTGCTAACTATCATTTTGCAGAGTATGTTAGAAATTCTTAATTCCTATTTTATTCTCTGGCATAATAAATATAAAAAAAATCTGATATAGATAGAAAATAAATAGGTGATGCATAATGGAGGAAAACCTGCGAAAGAATTAACTAAGATAAACATTTGATAAAATAAAAATACACACACAGAAAAGGAAATTCTAAAATAATATTTAGCTTTATTACTGCCTAGTAAGGTTTCAATATATTTTACTATATCATATTAATGGTATATGGAAGTCTGGTAAATGGTTCTTTATATCAATGTTTAATTAACTGTTCACAAATTGAATTTTAACTTAAATTTTAAATTTGAATATTTAAATAGACCATTTCTTTGAAATGGCTGCACTTGTTTTTTTTTTTTTTGTTAATAGAAAAATGATCAACAGCTATTGCACGTTTCTTTAATCTTGTACTTTCTATCCTCTGTCTATGTGTACACTATCTCTGCTTTTTTTTGCTATAATCTATGACCAGTTTTCTGCTCATAGTGTGTACATATTGAAGTATTGTTCTTTGTCTCTGAGGGCTCTATTGCATAAATATCTCTGTTGGCAAGTATTGTTGACAAATTGGCTTTTGATTCTCCATATTAAGCAGCATTGTAAGCTGATTGGCTTCACTTAATTCTATAGAAAAACGTGATGTGCCCATTCATTTGATATGATGTCTTTAGAGTTATTGATTAATTGATTAAATTAATATATATACGTGCTCTGCGCACAGTTAATGAAGCTATTAATAAATTGTCAAAACTTTTACTGCCAAGCGCTTTCAGGACAGTCTACAGTCCCATATTCATGGCGAGTTATTCTGTTAATAACTGTAAAACTATGCAAATTTTATGCAAATTTATATGCAGATGTTACATGGACCATTTACGAGATAGGGAATAGCAGGCCTCTCTTCTGTTGATTGCCGATGGGTCAGCCGCAATGAAGTAAGCTTCCCTAACTTAACGTTTGGTGTCGTTTGTTTCAGAGCAAACGACACTGGCTGTGGTAGGTAGAAAAGCATGTGCAGAGTTTCTTTCATGTTCGACAAAAATCGAATTACCTTCAGACTTTGTTTTGGTTTTATTGTAAAGGTATCGGTGTTGAGCTACTCTGGTGGCAATGTTAGTTTTGGTTTGTCCATAATATTTTGCCATGCAATTTTTTTGGGGGCAGGTAATTTTGTACACAACTTGAGGGGTGAGTTCAGGTTTGATCCTGTCTTTGGTATTATTTATCAGTCTATTGGTGTTGGGAGGTGAACGGAAAGCGACTTCAAAGTCACATGATAGTTGATTGATAAGGCTTTTAGCTGTAGAGTGAACATATGGGATTAAGATTCTTGGTTTGTTTTCTTTCTTGTGGTTGTGGAAAACAAACCAAGAATCTTAATCCCATACATTCACTGTACAGCTAAAGCCTTATCAATCAACTATCATGTGACTTTGAAGTTGCTTTCCGTTCACCTCCCAACACCAATAGACTGATAAATAATACCAAAGACAGGATCAAACCTGAACTCACCCCTCAAGTTGTGTACAAAATTGCCTGCCCCCCAAAAAATTGCATGGCAAAATATTATGGAGAAACCAAAACTAACATTGCCACCAGAGTAGCTCAACACCGATACCTTTACAATAAAACCAAAACAAAGTCTGAAGGTAATTCGATTTTTGCCGAACATGAAAGAAACTCTGGACATGCTTTTCTACCTACCACAGCCAGTGTCGTTTGCTCTGAAAAAAATGACACCAAATGTAAAGTTAGGGAAGCTTACTTCATTGTGGCTGACCCATCGGCAATCAACAGAAGAGAGGCCTGCTATTCCCTATCTCATAAATGGTCCACATAACATCTGCATATAAATTTGCATAAAATTTGCATAGTTTTACAGTTATTAACAAAATAACTCACCATGAATATGGGACTGTAGACTGTCCCGAAAGCGCTTGACAGTAAAAATTTTGACAATTTATTAATAGCTTCATTAACTGTGCACAGAGCACATTTATATATTAATTTATTTAAGCATTAATGAAGTAAAATCTTAACTATTAATTGATTAAGTGATGGAGTAGTCCAAAAGCTTATACTAAATTTATTTTTACATATATTTTTTAATTTATGTGCAATATTTAGAATATAAGGTAGGCTTATCCATATTTTAGGTTCGACTTTTTGGGTGGGATGAAACTGTCTTATTTTTTAATACAATCTCTTTATGGTGAGTATGATTTTCTTACGATTATATCACCACATTTTGAAGGTCATTTGTGTAGTGTTCAATGTTATCCATTTTATTACATTCAAACTTGCATAATGTATCAATTCTGTATAAAAAAACCCTTCAATCCTACATATTTATGTGATATTGGAGATATTGTTCTAGGATGGATTATTCTACTTATATTTAGTGGCTTAATAACCACTCCAATGTCTATCATTTGGCCCTGTCTTTGAATATATGTCAAAAACGTGATTCCTCTATTATTGTCTTCTTTCTTCAAGGTCCATGATAGTGTTAATGCTCTCTCCAATTCCTGTTACTTTTTATCAATCTGTATGTCTGTAGCACATATAAATGTGTCATCTACATATCACACTTACATTAAACATGGATTTAAATATCTGTGATTAGGTATAATTCATATTTGATCTTTTCTAGGAATAGACTAAACATGATATCACTAATGGAAAGCCTCATCGGCCAACCATTATTCAATTTATATTTTCCATCTGCTAATACTGTGAAGTTTTTGCCAATCCATTGCAAAACCTCTATTATGAATTCCCTTTTGTGATGGTCATAGTTGCTGATATTTAGCAATTTATTAATCAACTTGATTGATTCTGTTCTGGGCACTGAGCTATATAACTTTTTTTACATTGAATGACTCAATTATATTATTAGTATTTATTTTTATGCTTTAAATTTTGTTACAAAGGTATATGAGATTTTTCACTAAATCCCAATGCTTCAGTCATTCTCATAGCAATAATTTTGGCCATTTTGTAAAAGTATGAACCAACAAAATCAATAAATGAATTAAATCATCTTAAAATTCATTGACAAAATTAAAAGCAGGAAAACAGATGCTAATAACAAAATTGCATTATTAAATATAAAAGAGTTATATAGCTCCGTGACTATAATGGAATCAATCAAGGTAATTAATGAATTGCTAAGTAGCAACAACTATGACCATTTCAAAAAAAAGAATTCATAATAGAGGGTTTGAAATGGATTGACAAAGACCTCACAGTAACATCAAATGAAAACTATTGTAAAATAAATAATAGTTGACTCATGGGGTTCCTCATCAATGGTATCATCAGTAGTTTATTTCTAGCAAAAATCAATAAATGTATTATGTACCTAATCGCAAATATTTAAAGTCATGTTTAATATATATAGACGACACATTTATACGTTCTTCAGACACCCAGAATGATGAAATACAACAGGAATTGGAGTGAGGGTGGACATTGTCATGGATCCTGTTGAAAAAAACATTAATAGAGGAATAAATTTTTGTATGTATATGTACAAAGATGGGGTCACATGTTAGACTACAGAATAATGATTAACCTCATAAATATAAGAAGAGAGATCCACCTAGACCAATAACTTCAATATCACATAAATATACAGGATTGAAAGGTTTCTTGTACAGAAATCATACACTATGCAAGTATGAATATGATAAAAGGAATAACATTGACCAGTACACAAATGACCTTCGAAATATAAGATATAATCACAATAAAATCACAAACACCATTAAGACATTCTATTAAAAAAGTAATCTTGGCTCCAACCAACAAATGGAATCCAAAAACTGGATAAACCTATCTTATATTCCAAAGTTGCATATATATATATATATATATATATATATATATATATATATATATATATATATGTAAAAACCAGTCATATGTCACATGACCTATATAGCTTATATTACCAATATGTAATATATAAAGAGTCTGCTAATAGCTCTAAACAAGCTTATTTATTTTATTTTTTATGATAAATGCTACAAGAGAAAATACCTATTAGCAGGCTCTTTATATATTATATATATAAATTTAATATAAGATTTCAAACTACTCTATCACTTAACCAATTAATCTATAACACTAAAGACACTATGCTCAATGAATCAGCACATTCGGTGGTCTATAGAATTTAAGTTCAGACAATTAGCTTGCAATGCTGCATATTTAGGGGAGTTGAGAGTGAATTTATAACAATACAGCTCTCAGAGACAAATAACATACTTCAATATTTACAGACCATGAACAGTAAACTGGCCATAGATTCAAGCTATCAAAAGCAGAGAAGTTTTCACAGAAAGAGAGGATAGAAATTGGGAGATTACAGAACGTGTGCAATAGCTGGTGACCATTTTTGCTTAACAAAAAGAAATAAATATACCCATTTCAAAGATATGGACTATTTAAATATTCAAATTTAAATTTTAAATTAAAATTGAATGTAAAAAATCATTTACTCACACCACTGTATATCATTGAATATGATATAATATAATATGTTGAAAGTATGCTAGGTAGTAATAAAGCTAAATATTATTTAAAAAGCACCTTTACTGTGTGTATTTTTATTTTACCAGATATTACATTGGCTCAGAAAAGAAAAAAATTAATGACAATTGAATAACATAAAATAAAAACTGTCTATGTAAGGGATATTGAAAAGATTAAAATTAAATTATTGAATTTTATAGGGAAAAAATGATAACACTAATATGTGTAATATAATATATGAAATAGTAAGTAGTCTGAAAATTTTCATTCATGAATTTTGATTTCACTTTATTTCTAGATAAACTATTATCTAATTGGATTAAATTCTTTTAGTCGATTTTATTTATTTATTTTATTCACGCATTTCTAATATGTTGTTTTTTTTGTAATTTTTAAATTTGTGTCAATCGTATATATTGTACTATTTTTATTACTATTTCTTACTACTACTATTATTATTATTATTATTATTATTATTATTATTATTATTATTATTATTATTATTATTATTATTATTATTATTATTATTATTATTATTATTATTATTATTATTATTATTATTATTATTATTATTATTATTATTATTATTATTATTATTATTATTATTATTATTATTATTACTACTACTACTACTACTACTACTACTACTACTACTACTACTACTACTACTACTACTACTACTACTACTACTATTATAATTATTATTATTAGTACTACTACTACTACTACTACTACTATTATTATTATTATTATTATTATTATTATTATTTTGTAGCTCACTAGATATATTAAAACAAGCACAACTAGTAACTAAAGAAAATGCAAACTCTTTTTGATAACCCAATTAATATATATCACTTTACAAAACGTTTAAAAAATGAAGTCCAACCTATTCAGGAGTTAATGAAGTCAACACATTATGAAAGTAAAATGTTTATGTTTTAATTTTAACAATAATAATATTAATAATAATAACGCATTATTTTCATTAGATTATTCTTGCAATACAATGTCTGTAATATTTGTTATAAATTTGACAACTGAATAAAATATTGAATAAATCGTAAAAAAAGAAATCGGTGTGGTACATAGACCTTTTACTTATTTCCATCTGTTATTTTTTTACAAACATTATACAGTATTACAACTACTTCATATTTTATGCCAAAAATATGAATTATTAAAATATATAAAATAAGTTAGAATGTACAAATAATGATCAAAACATAGACACCAAATCTACATAAATAATAGTAAATTGTTTTTAATAAATACAAAAAAAAATCAAAGACAAAAAAAACTTTATCTATATTCATTAAGTATTTATTTTATATCACCTAAAATGTTATTAGAATTTTACACACAGGCAAAACTCTCCATTCAGTAACCATTCAATGCAAGGCAGAATAATCAATGAATGCAAAATGATTTGGGCATAAAATCCCTATTTATTATCTGCTCATCGAATACCCCCAGATTATTTTATAGTTTGTGGCTTTCATCAATGAGGAGCCTTGGTTCTGAGAGCACTGCACCTAGATCTTAGGATCCAATGCAACCCTCCAGAAGCCATCTTTTATCTTATTAGCTAACTATAAACCTTTGAGACCAAATGAAAACACAATACTACTTTCAATTTAAGCTCATTATCTGGTATAACCATATAGATCTGAACTCAGTTCAGCATCCACACTTTTTGGTATCTTTAGTGCTTTAATAACAACAGTCACCATAATCCTATTGGACAAGTTTGATATTAAACTAATGGACTACTATATAATTATGCTAAATGTAGTGTTTTAATATCAAGAAATGACACATTCAATTAATTTAAGTATAATTTCGCCACTATTTGTCAGTTTGTAACTATACAGATGTCATTCTTTTACAACTTTTTAAAACTTAGAACTTTTGGTTTAAAACTATACAAACTAAAGTTATAATAGAAATATTTTTCTCAAATAAGTTTTAAATTTAATATTTATCATAGGAAATTGAAAGAGAGTATATTCAATCTATTTTTGTACTTTATGCTATAGAATATCTATTGTCAGGTTTGATCTTACTGCAAATAAATATCAGATATATTGATAACTAATCTGTCAATAAAGAAGGTGCTTTAAAATAAACATTATTTGTAAAATTTATCATCTCAGTGCAAGGAAACATTAGTAATATATTTTTGACAATATAAAAAAGCGTATTTGCTAAAAGTTATGTAAGTAACACAAATTATTCCATTTATATCTCAACTGATGTGTAAAACATTTAGTGTAGGTTAACAGTATATTATACATACATTTAATATTAAATTATTTTAATATATGATTTTTTCTACACTACAGGCTTTTTCATACCTGCATTCCAACATGTAATATATAGGGGGTTTGAACTCAGACTTTTACGTTATCTTCAACTATCCACGCTATCTCATACTGCTGATACACTTGATCATACACATGTTCAATTATCAGATCTTGTTGAATATCTATTAAGTTTATTTGTAGTAAAAAGTGTTTAAATTAAAAATTCATTTTTATTTAAAAATTGGATATAATTGAATGTTTTTCCAAGCTTATGTCTATGTTGTTATTTTTCTATCAAAATCAGTATAAGGCTTTTTATTTATTAAATTTTATTTTTTGTGCAACCATACTATGTTAAAGTTCACCTAAATGTGTGAAAAAATTATTCACTTTATTTTATAGTAAATATTTATTCTAACTTTGATGAAACTTTTTTTTCCTTGAGAATAATAACATTTGATTTATATATATATATTATTAGTATTTTCAATGGTGCAATTAAAATATATACTGGTAATTAATAATTTAGTTAATGCGCAAAATAAGATTATAATTGGTTCTTCCTAATATAGTTAGTGATTATTATTATTATTATTATTATTATTATTATTATTATTATTATTATTATTATTATTATTATTATTATTATTATTATTATTACTATTATTATTATTATTATTATTATTATTATTATTATTATTATTATTATTATTATTATTATTATTATATATGTTTAAATATTCAAAAATCAGCTCTCTATTTTAAAAATAAATCCTATCACATAAGTCTACTTTTCTAAAATATTCTAGCTTAAATTTTGTCTTGATTGGCAAAAAAATAATCAAAAATAATTGATAAGACTAGACTCTAACAAAAATACTTGTAGTATAAAAAATATTTCTGTTTACTTTATATTAAAATGATTAATGGTTAAATCTATGGTAGATATAATCCCGATTCACTTTACATTCCTAATAATTTTATAGCAGTGGTTAACATTATTATCTACCTGGGTATCTTTTTGTGCAGATTTTTTAATGCGATTTTGAAGTTATGCGATTCATGTTTCTTCTTAATATCTTTTTATGTGGTTTTCTTTTATGAGATAAAGAAGTTAATATTTCACTTAAAATCAGGATTTCCCCATTTTATATACACACATTACATTTTACATATTTTAAATACCTGTTGGAAAAAGGTTTTGCAATAAATTTAGATACCATGGAATATTTAGAAAAAGATAATGCAACAGAAGTGGAACCTGATCATTTCACCGCAAAAATGATTGGAGAATGTCATCAACTTTCTAATCAATTGGAAAATCATTTTTTAATAGCATGAATTATGAATGAGCTCTTAAATTCCAATGAGAGCTAAATAGCTGTATGTCTGTATTAAGTATAAGTATGTTTATATTTTATTTTATACACACATACATATATGGAGAAACATTTAGACAGAAAATGTTACAAGTAAAAATATTTAAAAACGTTTAATTTCTACTTAAAAAGAATGTATCTTTAAAAGTTCTTAAATATTTTTACTTGCAACTTTTTTCTATCTAAAAGTTTCTCCATATATATATATATGTATAAAAGAAATTTTAACCGTTAGTTATTATTAAAACACTTGCGGAAGCATGTTATATATTTAAACAGTTGCATTCATGGAAGTGCATTCTCTAATAGCTAGACATAACAGTCTGGATATCATGAATTTCATAAACAATTAGTAAAATCATCATCTCAAAGTTTAATTACTGATTACATTGTTGACAGAAAGTCATTAACATACAGGAGACTGAAGTTGGCACTAATTGTATTTCCTCTTGTGATGAATTTGATGTCTTACAAATTTACAAATGACCTGCATATTGTCAAATAGCAATAATGATTAAAATATCTATGAAAAAATTTAAAATAAATTACACATAAAAACATATTGTTTTGAATAAGATTAAATAGTTAATAAAAAAATCAAAAACAAAGTTTGTCTTGTATCAATTTTTTTTCAAATATTTGAAATTTTTTATTAGTCATACATTATTTCCTTATTTTTTTATGCAATTTTTAAAGTAATTTCACCTTGTTGCTTTGGATTTATGCGATTTCTGAAAATTAAGGAAGCTATTCCACATTTTTCAATGTAAGTTAAGTCTATTTGTATATTATTTTTAATGCTGGTTTTTTGTGGAACCCATCTACCACATAAAAAGAGACACATGTGTATAAATAATTTGAAATATCCCATAACTATTTTTCCAGCAACCGCACTTACCATTTAAATAAAGAAAGCTTGAGTTTTAGCACAAAATTAATTTCATTAATGTCTAGATATTAAATAGTGACAGACAAACCTATTTTTATCTGCAGTTCAGAAGTGACATAAAAAACTAAATAATTCTATATTACTGAAAATTTAAAATTAATACATGATGTGAAACTATAAGTTTATTATTAGTAAGCTTCTAGTTTATGGACTTAGTGCTTTTGGGGCCTTTACAGCTCCATAATCATAGTCCTTTTTACAGGCTGTTGATTCTATGCAAATTAATGCAAATTACAACATCTACCTTTTCGAGACCACGAAGCACATGTCTTTTCTGTTGATTGACATGGCATCACTGGTGATGTAACATGCCTCTTTGATCTTCCTCTTGACATCGTTTCTCTCTGTGCATATGATGTCAGCTTTAGATGGCTCAAATCTATGGCTTTGCTCCTGCTGATGATCAGCAAATACTGAGATGCCCTCTCCTTTAGTTGCAGCCTTTGTATATATATATATGCTGAGCCAGTCTATTGCTCACTGTGGCCCGAGTTTCCCCATAATATACCGAATCACATCCTGTCTGCGGGCACACAATTTTATAAACGACATGGGGGGTTTCTTCTATATTTCTTGTGTCCTTGGTATTGTTGATGAGCCTATTTGTGTTTGGAGGGGTTCTGAATCCAAGTCTGAATTCCTTCTGTAATATTTTACTGAAATTTTTTTCTATATTGCTATAGATATTTATAATAAGAAGTAAAATGACATTTTGAATATTGGTCATTATAAAGTGTCTATCCTAAACAGTTTATTATATGAATTTTAAATTTAATTTTGACATATAACAGCATCATTAAAATGACTGAATTTCAGTCTTTTCTTTTATAAAATACTTTTCTATAATTTGGTTAAATTGAAGCACAAAACAATGTCAATTGAAAGCATTTTTATTATTATTATGAGATGCACTGGCTAGCATTGCAAAGGCTTGTGCTTTTTTAATTCATTGCTTTAGCAATTTACTTTCTAAGATTTAATGTAAGTTAAAAATTAAATAATATATGAAAATTGTACATAGGTCTGAAAGACAATTTTTGTGACAGAATAGAGTATAAAAATTCTGGGCTTTAAGCCTATCGTTTTATGACATTAACATTTTTTAAAGATTTAATGTAAATTAAACAGAACATTTTAATATTATATAAATTTCTGAATTCTAATAATGCTAAATTAAAATTTACATTTTAAAATATACCTCTTATATTTGACAGCACAAATATATATTTATCCTCAAAATAAAATAAAAATGCATTTTCTCACAATAGCATCATGACTAATCATAATATTTTTTGTTAGTTTTATTAATGGTTACCATTTATTAATGTTGGAATAATGTCACCCATTTTTGTACTTTTTTATTAAATATAATATTTATAATAGTTTTTTTAATTAGTTGCTTTAACAATTTTTTTAAGATTTAATGTGAATATATTTTTTTATTATTAAACATTACTAATTTATAAAAGTTTATTACATTTTAACTTAAACATTATTAAATATATTATTCATCTGCAATATATTAGGGGATTGAAAGATGATGAAAGCATAGAGTATCTTAATGGCATTTCAGGCTGTTTCTGCAGCTGACTGAGAATCTTTATTGCAAAATATATACTATATCTCTGTAGTTAAAAGCAGTCATGTTAATTTATTTTGTATCATTTTTATTTAATGGGGAAATTATGTCATTGCATAAAACAATATGACATTGAATCAACATTCATTCCCCAATCAAACAACAGAGAAAATCTGGATTTTATATATAAAATGAATGTGAAGGTTATATTCTCGATAAATGTTCTTTGTAGTAGAACAAATTTATAGCAACTATCTTCCACACATATACAAAGAGTGTTCCATTTACATTAAGATAGAAAATCTTTCAAACTTTAACCCTTGTATAGTAATGGACAGTCATAGATGCATATGGCTTCCGGTAGAAAGGAAACCATCAGTTTTGAAATTACCGTAGTGAATTTACAGTCATTTTCAAGCTTAAAAAAGTACTGTAAGATGCTGCCCTCTCTTGAATTATTTTACAAGTAAAAAATCAATACTATTCAAATTTATGTTTTAACAATGGAAGAAGGTGGTCTTTCATAGGCCATGATTGTTCATTGCTCATATTGGTCAAAAGAGACCACTTGACAATAATTTTCATCACTCTAACTTCTTTGTTTTGATTTGGAAAATGAAAATGAATGTTTTAGAGCATTTTTAAAGTAGTTTTAAAATATGCTGATAATAAAATTATTTTAGAAAAATAGTTAAGATTTTAGTAAAAACAATTTACTTTTACACAACGTAAAATTGAGAAAGAAATCAATTATATCAACAACACTTTGTAATAGTTTAAGAATGATATTTTTAGCTTCTCTGCTATGGAATGTTTTTATAATTATAAATAAAAATTTATTTTTGAAAAAACTTACATTCACTTTCATAATCAGACAAATTATTAATGTACTTTTTACAAACAAAATTAAAACTAATATAATATTAAAAGATGAGTGTTTATTTACTGCTGATTCTGTACTTGATCAATCAAAAATTTAGAGTTTTACCTCACTCAGCCAAACAGAATTTTTGACAACAGAAAGATTAATGGACATGCTTTAATCTTCTCCATTTCTCCAACTCTTCAGCCATCCATTTCATTAAAAGTCCAATGATAGAAGTGCTCAAAGCCTTTGTTGATGCCAGTATTATTGTCATACTCATGTTGATATTAAATCAAAGTGACCACTCACATATAGGACTTTAATATATCCATTTAATTTTTAAGAAAAGGGATTGGCAGAACACAGGATCTATATGTAATATTTAAATAACCGTGTATTATTTATACTAGACAATGTAATTATAAAGGTCTTAGAACTCAGACTTTCAATTACACTATGTTGGTCATAGGACATCATTGCCTTAGTCCTACACCACTTTTAATTCTAACTGATTCTATATGTTTAATTGATATGTATAGTAATTATTTTCATACAATATCTTAATAAAATCTGCTAAAACTCCACTTATTCCTAAATTTACTATGTCATTACTATATCTATAAAGACTATATATCTATCTACCCGTGTTCCTGCTCATACGTATAAATTGTGTGATTACAAATAAACTATCTCATATATGCATATCCAATCTAAAACATCCTTGCATTTTTCCCATTATATTATTTTCCTCTATCCATTTGCCACCTTTCCAGCCACCATGTATGCAAATACTTTATATAGCATTGCCATATCTTTTTATGTTCCTTATGCTTTCCTTTGAATAATAGCCTTATTCTTGTATTATTCCAGTTATCTGGGAATTCTGTCTTCTATTCCATTTCTTTAAAACATGGTGATAGATTTAATTTTGCCCTATTTTACAAATTCTTCACCATTTCTGCTGCCAATTCATTTAAACCTCTTGCCTTTTCACTTTTATATTTCTTCCTATCTTATTTAGTTCATTTTCTATCAAATTAATTTTTCCCTTACTATGTAATTTTATGTTTGTTACCACTCTATCCTTCACATCCAACATCTTTTCTATATTCTTTACATATTTATTTAAGATTGTCTCTATTTCTTCTTTAGACCTATATCATTTCCCCCCATCATTTAGTAATAATATTTCTCTCTTCTCTACATTCCTTTTTTTAATATATTTCTAAAAAATTTTGCTTTCATCTCTTCCACTTTTGTTAACATCCTCCAATAATTTACTATTTATTTTAATTCTCTCTCAATAGTTATCTAGTTTAGCCAACTTCTTTTTTTTTTCAAAAAAAGTTTTCCCAATTAATATTAACATATTTTTCATTTTCTTTGTTTTTAATAGCATATTTATATTATTTGCATGTTTTCCCCCTCTATTTTACACTTTTACTGATTCTCACTTTTTTATTACTTTTATTCTTCTGAATATTCTCACATAAAACCCTATTCGCAACTTTTACTACTTCATCACACCTCTTATAAAGAAATTATGATCACAGACACATTAATTTCCTCTTTCTCTACTAGTATATAATCTATTGTGTGAAACTATTTTCCTTTATTTAACTTAATCTAGGTACAGTTCAGGTGCCATAAATCTAAAACAGCAATTAGCTATGTATCACAATCTGTGGTCATACTTTTAGAAACTTCCTATTTTACAACCAATCATTTTCATTTCCTGCAAGTATAACACAGGGTGCATAAACAGAATGAATTAAGATTGTTTTTTAATATTTTACAGTTTTAAGCAACTACTGTCCAGTTTTGGGAAAATATAACTGGGAATATTGATGTAAGTGAACTACTGTAACTTTATTTTGGGCTCGTTTGTATGTGTTTTAATTATTCATAAATGATTGTGATACCATTACAGTGCCAGTCACTTCCAGGTATTATCTTACTTAGAGAAGTGGTGTGCAATCGACGGACACATTCCTATGTATATCAATTGCTTTGTTTTGGTACATGTCTTGGATGATACTGTTATGGTACTGCTGATTACTCTTATGCTTAGTGTCTTTAGAACACTATGTGATAGATGAAAATTCTCTTGTAAAGCATATTTGTAGATCACATGTATTTATTTATTCAGAAATAATGGAATGCAGATTTTGCCTTTTATATTTGCACATACAACATTTACTTAATTAACTGTTTTATAGCCTGAACGTATTCATGAGTAACCCATTTCATTAAATAGTTAATAAATTCAATGTATCCATGATCTGTAGGTTTATTAAATTTTAAAACTATAATATTAATAATTAATTGTAATCTCTGATCTATACAGCAAGTTTATCTTTGTTCAGAAACAATCAAAAATGTATTATACCACATTATCTTAGCATAAACATGATTATTGAAGATATAAATAACTAATCATGCTAACTTGTTTAAATGTTGATAGGATAGTCAATTTATGTTATTGTGTGTATTGTAAATTTGTATATACCCCTGGGTATAGTTTTATGCAGATTATTTTAATGCAATTTTGAAGTTATGTGATTCATGTTTCTTCTAATATATTTCATATTTCACTGTATTTATTAGATATCAAGAAATTTAAATTATTAATAAATTATTTTGACTTGAAGTACTTTTTTAAAAAAATATAACATTATATTAACAGCTAACATGAATGTGGCCTGAAGCTGTATTTAGAATGTTAGCTTCCATGAAAATAACATACTTATACTAATGAGTAAATAATAATAATAATAATAATAATAATAATAATAATAATAATAATAATAATAATAATAATAATAATAATAATAATAATAATAATAATAATAATAATAATAATAATAATAATAATAATAATAATAATAATAATAATAATAATAATAATAATAATAATAATAATAATAATAATAATAATAATAATAATAATAGATTTATTCTTACATATAAAAAATATAGCAATAAATATTCAAAAATTTTAAACTTTTAAAACATATTTTGTTAGATATAACAGAAATAATATTTTAGATTTTTAAAATAAATAAAGAAGATTTTATTGATTTTGAAAATTGAAAGCAATATTTCCAAAATCTTTTTGTTTTGATTTTGATCTCATTTTTAAATATAAAAACAGAAAACCATTAACACAGCACAAGACTGAAAGTGGTGCTAGTTGTACATCACATCACAAATCTGATTTTTTACCAGTTTGCAAATGAACACATATTGTCAAATAGTGGTAATGATTAAAATATGTATGAAAAAATGTAAAATTAAATACTGTAGTTAATAAAAAAAAGTAAAAAAAGTTTGTCTTGTATTATTTTTTTTCAAATATTTGAAATTTTTTATTAGTCATACTTTATTTCCTTATTTTTTTTAATGTGAATTTTAAAGTAATTTTTCCTTGTTGCTTTGTTTTATGCAATTTCTGAAAATTACAGAACCTATGCCCCATTTTTCAAGGTAAGTTGAGTTTATTTTTGTGCAATTTCTTTTGTGCACATTTTCCAAGGAACCTATCTACCCCATAAAATGAGACACAGTTGTACTTAAATAAATTGTAGTGCCTCATTATTGTTAGCATTTGTCATTATTTTACAATCACTAATTTAATTAGAATATGATAGAGTCTCATGTGTCTAGTTGATTTTAACAGGCTATAAAAAGAAAATGTTTATTCTGTGATGTCATAATGTAAAGATCCCATGCAAATTGCCCTTGGGTGATTTGCATTTGAGCTGAAAATTTTATCAGTTACAATATCATTTCAATATATACATATATATCATAAACATAATTACTTCATTTACTAAATTTATAAAAAAATTGTATATTTATAAATCTATTTGTGTAAGAAAATTAAAAAAAAAAATGTTTTTGTCATTATGTTATTGTTAAGATATCAAAGTATTTTGATGCTAACATACAGTATTAATAGTTTTATTATTATGATTAATTTATTAACTGAAATTTTTAATTAATGTATTTCAGAATCAATTCGAGATTTTAAAAAGAAGTCAAAGGAACTCATAATGCCTAGTGATGATGATTTAAATGGTGTAGTGATAGGAATTTATTGACTGAATAATTTTTACAACTTAAATGTTTCTAACATTGCTAAGGGGTTTATTTATGAAGGAATTAATATTTCTACCCATTTAATAGGTATTTTATGCCTCCATATATACTTATAATAATAAAATGTCAAGTACTTATGTATTCATCTATCTATCTATCTATCTATCTATCTATCTATCTATCTATCTATCTATCTATCTATCTATCTATCTATCTATCTATCTATCTATCTATCTATCTATCTATCTATCTATCTATATCTATCTATCTATCTATCTATCTATCTATCTATCTATCTATCTATCTATCTATCTATCTATCTATCCATCCATCCGTCTATCTGTCTGTCTGTCTGTCTGTTTATCCAATTATATTCATATCCATATAGTTATACTTCTATATTATATTTACATACTCTTCATTCTAGATATTAATGTAAAATAACATTCATAGATAGTTTAAACCTACAATTTTATCAATATTATTGTACAGAGTATAATGTCTACGCTTAACGCGAAAGTATACTAGATACAATAATATTATTAAAATTATTTTTAAACACTATATGAATATTATTTTACATTAATATATACATCTAAATGGACTATCTAATTTTTATTTATCTACATATCTAAACCATTCACTTTCAGCTATCCACTATTTATATAGTTTATCTAACCAATCCTTTATATCTCGATTTATGTATCTCTTTCTCTACCTACTCATCTATTCATCTATTACATATTTCTCTAATTATCCATTTCTCAATAAATTTCTCTTTTTATGCCTAACTATCTCTGTATTAAATTATTTATTTTTCTATTTTATTATCTAATTATCTATCTTTTACTTTATCAATTCGATCAATATTTCATTAATAAACAAAAATCAGATAAATTAATCTTTAACTGGGGTTTAAAATTTATAACTGGGCTAGATATAATCTCTAGTTTAGAAAAATATTAGTAATACTCATTATTATATTTATCTGAGGTGGATGATATCAAAGTTGTGAGTGGAATGAGTTTGACAATGGTAAATAAAAATGTAACAACTTACTATAGATAAATATTCTTCATATATATATATATAAAATTAAGAGCGTGCTAATAGTTCTAAACAAGCTTTTTTTTTTTTTTATGATAAATGCTATTACAAGAGGAGGCATTCAAATCATTTTTATCTTGAATTGTCCCCATATGTATATATATATATATATATATGAGAGATAGTGACTGATGAGTGCTGATTCAGATGAAGTGCATCTTGGGGGTTAGATGTCTTTTATTGTATTTATATTTATATGATTTTAAAAAGAATGGGTTAGTATAGAGGTTGTTTAATATATCTATATATCACAAATGATACCTGAAATGGAAGAGGAAGTAGACGTTATGGCAAACTGTCAATAAATGTATACACTAAGAAATCTAAACAAATTCACACATAATTATATTTTATGCAAACAATTTTAATAACTTTCCATTTATTGTTCGATTTGATTTATTACATTAAGTTAAATTACCAAAATAAATATTGTATTTCAGACATCATAAAATAAAAACAATATATTCAAAATATTCACTAAATGCCAAAATAAAAAAAATACATATATTTTATGTTAGTAATTCAATTGTTAGACTTCTTTACTTTTTTCTTTAGATAATACCATGAATAAAACATTTTTAATATGGTAAGTGATTTGATGAGATAATTTTATTATAATTCTCAATAGTTATTTAATAATAATTTGTTTAATTAATTTACTGATATTTGAGCATATGATAAGAAAAAAAATTGTACCAAAATAGAACATTTATAGCTGGCAAGCAATTAAATATGAATAATAATCAACTACTAAAAATTGAAGAATGTATGGTTGCTTCAGGAACATAACTGTTAATAAACGAGGAAAAGAATTATTTACACTAACAATGTTGATACATATTTTTCCAAAGAAGGTATCTATTAGCATGTTTATAGATACAATAAAATACATAATAAGAGATCAACAACTTCCTTAATATGTCATATCATCCAAGCATAATAGGATACCTCCACAACACTGTAAAACACTAATGACTCCCCAATACAATAATCCCAGTATAAAATGAAAAACCATGTATATCCAATGGGAAATTCATAGCTGTAAAATAGGCACACCCACCATGAACACTTAGCTTTATTTAATACTCATTCTCCCAGATTCACTAAATTATCATTCGCAATGATAACATACTGTTATATATATATATATATATATATATATATATATATATATATTGTACCCTCACTTCTCGATATATGATATAATTTAAAATATGACTAGATCAATTAAATCATTATGCTCGGCTAAAATATGTACAATTATCTTTAATATATTTTTATAATATTATAACTTATCAAATTTATTACAAACTCATCAAAAATTAATATAGTTCAATATTATGTACTAATTAAATAAATATTTATTAAAATCATGAGACTGTGAAGTGAAGTTACAATTGGTAATCAGATTTACATTGAGTCAATGTCTTTCCAAGACACTGTCTTAATGGCATAAGAATACTATTACCTCTCATTATCTCATTACTAACTCTACAGCACTCTTATGACTTTTATAAATGAACTATCTTTAATAATAATAGATAAATACATCTCAATCTCTTGTTAAGGAAATATAATTAAAATGATCTCAGGTTCTTCTAATTATCTTAAAGTAATAATAATTCGTGCAAATAAGAATGATAAGGGATTTAATATCAAACCTAAATACACCTAACTTATCCTAATAACAATAACTAACAATAATAATCTTTAGTGTATAGCTTAATCTTATCTATTTGATTATACCATTAATCACTAAGAAAATAAGTAAATCATATGCATGTCTTTCATTTCAATATAGTATCTTAATTTTAAAATAGACTAAAATCTTATAATTTAACAATTTGTGGCAATAAATAATCTTATACTTTTATATTGTGCATTATAATTATTTTATGACCATTGTAATATTATATGTTAATGTCAATCAATTTCTATAAATTATATTAAGAAAATATTGTGTTTCTTTCTCAAATAATAAAATAATAAATTCATATTGTGCAAATATTATGTACATTCAAATTATCTGTTGTCAAATGCTGTGGTGTAAAATAATGAATTCAACACATCTTTTAAACAACTTAACAAATTTATTTACATCAACTTTAACAAATAATTTATTTACACTATTTACATTTAAATGGAACTAAAGAAAATAAACAAAAATAAGAAAAATAATAATACAAGTTTTTTTTACACTGTTACTATTTCCATAATCATAAGTAGATAATTTATACATTTATTAAATGTTTTATCAATAACATTTAATTAAGTTTATGACTTTAATTTAAATAAACATCATTTGTTATCAATTAATATAAGAAAAGGTTTATGTGAAATATCATTCATGTAGCATATATGTAAATAAATAGACTTTAATACTCAAATATTATTTCACTTAAGTCTTACTGTTATTTATATTATAATGTACTAGTATGTATTAAATGTACCATTAATATTACTCAAAGATCAATTAATGTATAAACTGATATAACTTTGTAATATAATAACAATTATTGATTATCACTGTTTATTTCATTCCGATATAATGTCATACCACATGTCTTATCAAAATATGCAATACGTATATGTTCATTTAAAAATAACATTTTAAATTATTCAACAATTTCAAATTTTATAAAGTATTATGTTAAATAAAATTCTATGATTCTTTTCTATTTAAATTATTACTCTTCTTTCCTTGCTATTCTTATTCTTTCTTAAAAAACTTCTATCTACAAATATCATTTTAACCTTATTTAATTTCAGAAAAACAAATGACCAATTTCAAAACAAAAATAATAACGATCCAAATTCTCTTATAGCTCATCCTCTATATACAATAAGCCTTCAATCAAGATATAAATTTCTATGTAAAATTAACTTTCTTATCTAATAAAAATAAAAAATAAAAATATAGACTTTATATACTTCTTACTAACTTTAAAAGAAAAATAAATAACTTACGCTAATAAAATCTAATTCCTAATATTGTAACAAAAAACATTAAAATTTATTCAAGAAAGAATCATATAATTATTTCTAGGTTCTCATATTACGTTGTACTAAATTTACATCATCAATTTAAAATATGCATATTAAAATAAAACTGCTATTATTAATCTTATGCGTGTATATTATTTAAACATTAATACATTCATTCAATAATCATATAACATTTGGTTGATCTAAAGAAAACATAGTAAATACATCAAATTATTATTATTATTACGCAATTTTTACCATAAAATGATACTTCAATGTACAGTCCGTCACACGATGTCCTCCAAGATTTCAGTTTTACAAAATAATTTCACATTTATACTCAACAATTATTCTTTAAAATATTATGTGTTGTATAATTATAAAATAAACTTTATGCAATAAAAAGTTATATTAGTATTTAGTTATTATTAAAAAAAAATGTAAATGTACCTTTCCTATCTTTAATAAATCAATAATTAATGAAATATTTATGTTAGTTAATAAATAAAACATATTACATAACATCCAACGGTGTTTTCTTTCACTATATTGTTCTTTTTCCTAGGCACAAATTTTCACCAAACATTACTTCCTTTTCCGGTACATCACGTGTTTTTAAAAGTTTTTATGAAATAAATGAAAACGTTCTTTTTTTTTTAAAAAATAAAATAAAAGTCAAAGTCAGTTCCACCATAAACAAAATAAAATTAAAATAGTTTATAGGATCCATATTCATTTCTTTAAGGAAAAATTTTTAAAAGTTATTATTTTTAAAATTAATCTATAGTTTATAAAGTTCTTGTTTAATTATTTTAATTGATTTGGATATCCACGTATATTTGCGCATTCCATAACAGATATTTAGGTAAGATTATTTTTAGAGTCTTCTATACTACCAGCGTTCAGACTTTAATAATATAATAATTTTTATTTATAGGTATTTCTTTACCTGTTAAATTTCCAATTTATTTGCCTTTTAAAACTATTAAAATGTAGTCTTTTAAACCATAAAGACTTAACAAGGCAAATATTTATACAATTACTGTTACATATTATATCTTTACCAATATATATATTTAAATTTATAATTTACAAATACTTGCTTCATAAAGAAGTATTTCTCATTTTTTTCAAATATCTATTTTATAAAAATTAACTACCATTAGCTTTTAAATTTATACAAAGTCCAATGTATTACTGTTAGGCATCTAATAACTCTCCTAGTCAATCCAGCGTTTGTTAAATTTTCAGTATAAAGTCTCCAATACATTTTATCCTTATACGATGCTTTCATGATTATTTGATAGTAAATTGAGCTTTGATCAAGACGATAGGAAATTATAATTAAAATTAACACTGCATATTTATCAATAAACTTTTATAAATTATTTTTAAAAAACTACTCTCTAATAATTTTAAAAACGATTTTGAGAGCGTCTATAATCACTTAGCTATTTCTAATAGCACCTTTTACTTTAAGAATTTCAATCACAAGTCCCCTCCGAACAATTGAACCTTGGTTTTATACCGGAAGAAAACTCCCACTTGATTGGTGAATTAAACAATCGACTTGCTAGCTTATTTACATATTTTACCAACAAGACAGAATTAAAAATAAATAATGACTTTTTTAATATTTATTATTTATCACATTATTAAATTCTTAAATCAATCTTTATTGTTTATTTAAATCTATTAAACATTTTTAAAAACATTCTTTCTTACTTAATTTCATTTTTAACTTTTATAAGATTATTTTTATAAACAAACTAAGTCTATTTTTATTCGTTATGTTTTAAAGCAGTATTTTTTAAAATCAGATTTAATATTTCACATTAATTATTTTATTTTTATCTCATGATAGCCAAAATAATATTTATAAATTTTATAACAGAATTTTTTAAAATAGCTTTGCAACTTTACTAAAAAACTCCCAAGCATGTGTGTATGTGTCTAATTAACATCTGTTTTTTTTTACAACAAAGCTACAAACGCTTGTAATAATCTAAAAAATAAACTAACAATTCATTTTTTTTTAAAAATAAATATTTTTAAAATAAATAATATCTTATAACAATTTTTAAAATAATACTTCAATATTATTTAAATCAAATATTAATCTTCTATTATGTACTACTAATAATTAAAATATTTATATTCATTTATTAAATATTAATTCTTATCAACAATAAATATATGCATTTAATTTTAACTTGTCTTTTAAAACTTTAACTTTAAACATTTATTTATTAAATTTATTAATGCAGTATTGATCATGGCCAGTTTTCCCAACCATATATTATTACCAATCCTATTGTAACGTCTCTCTCAAACATCAGCACAATTTTTACATATCAAATACTCATGAATTACTTTAGTTACATTTTTTTAAAAGATTATCATAAATAAAACTAACATCATATAGCTAAATATATCTTAAATTTAAAATTTTTTAAATAGATTGATACATCAATTTATGGAGACCCATACAAAAGGGCACAATATATATATACACACACACAATGAATCGAGTAGAATCCTGCCACCCATTGTCAATCTATAAATTGTTTATATTCAAGCAGGGAAATATAAGTAAAATACACAAACTTTAGGTTCATATTATTAAAATTCTTTTCTCTTTAAAGTCAATATTGGTTGAATGGGCTGTTGAAATATTCTGAAATGATATAAAATTAATAAACTAAAATATAATGATGTTTAGCATATTTTTAGAATAAATAATAATAAGTTTTATCATCACAATATTAAAGTTCAATATTACAATTATATCATTTAATACCTTTGAAAACAAATAATTATGTACTTTAATCATCAACAACCAAGATATATCCACCTTTTAAGATTAAATACCAATATTACCTAACCTTCATTTTAATTACCCCATAAATTACCATAGCATACAATATAACACAAAACGTATGTATAACTATTAAATATAAAACGTAATATATATATATATTAAAAGGCCAGATTGTATCAATAAGCGAGATGATACATGTAAACTTCCTCCTATTTGGAAAGATTTTTTTAAAAAACATTCCTAAATTTAAAATTTTTTGCTATTGGTGGAATTTTAACAGTTTATTCAAATCAGTGATTGTAGCGCCTCTACAACCGTCTTTCTACCTTTTATAACTCTGTGGATGGCTTGTGTGACCAAGTCGAAACGTCAGTTTATTAATATTAAAAGTTTTTAACACGGATGAACCCGCAAAATATGTATTTTATATATATTATACCAACACACACTCTTTAACTTCACACTATCTTGCACAAGATACCCAAAATAATACTCAACGCTTAAAATAAAATTGGCATTTATAGGTCGAATATTATTAAGTTCTTGCTTTCCACTTCTATATTCTCATTGCATTATAAATATTCCTAGGAAAAACTTAGATATACAAATATCTTCAGTCAATCATCCATAATTTACGAAGTACAAACCTCACCGAATATTTCATATCTCCAAATAACTCCTAATATAATTATACGATTGTAGAGTCTTCTGGAAAATAAGTTAATAATTCTTGGATTATTTTCCATCCAATACATCACCATTTAAAATAAAAATGTACTCCATCCATAATACAATAAATAACTTCAGGTCAATTGTTTAACTTTATCAAACATATAATTTTACATTTCCATTAATAGCTGGCTTTCGCAAATAAATTCTAAACATTATCAATATATCCAAATAGACTTTCAGGATGCCACAAATAATTTAATGAATAATTTTATCTTAGTGACAATAATTTCCAAAGTCTAATATATACATAATTTCATGATTTCACTCACAACTGGAGATCTATGATTAATTCTAAACATCGCTGATATATCCAGATTACCTTTAATAAATTCCTCAAATAATGATAAATGAGTTTATCCAAGCAATAAAGATGTTTGAAGCATGATACATAATTTAGCAACTTCACTAACAACAAAATATAAGCATTGTCCATATTCAACTAGTACGTAAATGAATTTATCCAAGCAGCATGAGATCTGAAGCGTGATGTAGATTAATATGAAAGAATATTATTAAATTAGTAATATTCCTTTTAAATTTAACAGCACTTTAAACATGAACCAGAAATTTAATTTATTTATTCCATTTTCTCTTCCTTTACACTAATTTTCTCAGTATTGTTAAATACTGTAATGAATTTTATAATAATGACGAATATTGTTTTTTCCGGTCATACATTGAAAAGAGTCAAAGCGAATGTTCCGTAGGACAGGGATTTTGAGCTTTTACTATTCATAATAAATGAACACACACTAATTTTAAACAATAAAATTAATATTACAAATTCGTTTTCTTTAAAGAGATTTTATTTTATTTTTTATTTTTATTTACATCTTATAATACAACATACTTCCCTCCCATTTGCATATCTTAAAACTAGACAATTCAGCAATAAAAAAAAAAAAAAATAGTACTTCGGAGAATTTACAACTTATCGATTATTTAAACTGGATTAAACTTAGTTTAAATGACTTTCAAATCTAATAAACTATTTTTATATATTTCACCCTTTTAATAAACCAATATATAATTATATCAAATTTTAAACTACATTATGAAAAACTACAGGAAAATTTAATTATTGGTATGATTAATTTCAATTGCACTAATTAACCTCACCTTAAATTATGACATACTGAAACGTCAATCATTAAAATCAATTTATAATATCAAAATAATATACTAGATTTTTTTCTTCAATTGCATATTAATATAACTTACTTTGAATTTATAAAAAAATTAAAATGTTTCCTTTTTTTTTTTTTTCAAAAACACTACAAATGCCAATCGATCTATTCCCAGTGGAGTTGGGTAATAAGGTTACTATATATATGTGTATATATATATAAGATTTTGCTTATTAAAATCAAGTTTCCACATGAACTTTACATACTTTCTTCATCGAAATATTATAACTTTATTTGTAATAAAATGTTGGTAATGTTCAAGCTAGGGATCTAAATACGTTTTTTCTAGATGATGATTAGATATATTTCATAAAACATTATGTTACTTCAAATATTAATATCTATCTTTTTTTTACCTTATACAACTTTCAATTGGAATCATATGACAAAAAAAAAGTCATTCAAAATGACAAGAAGTCCTATCCATTACTGAAAAGACTTCACTAAAATATTTGCAAAAAAAAAAAAAATGTAATGAAAGACAAAATATGCATAAAAATAATAACCATTTTTATTTCAGGTATTTTTTAAATGTACCCATATGTCAAGAAAGTTTAAAATTAATACAGAAAAATTCATACACTATTGTAACTTACATTACTTTGTGCATATGTGCTGCTGTTGTGAATACATATGTATCAATATATTTATTAATATATTTAAAATCATGATGTATTATGACATTTAGCTCTTTGTAACTTAAACTTCTAATTTTTATTTGATGCTTCAACTAGTTATTCATCATGGAATGAAAATATTTTAATTCGGAAGACATACTTCACAGTGCAATTCATCATTTTTACTTCTATTATCTATATATATTAATTCATAACTCTTCATATTTACAATTATGTGTGTAAGAAAATATAATGAAAATTGTTCATGTCTTAAACCAGATAAAACAGAAAACTTTAACTAGGATATAAACAAGCGATCATTAATTAAAAGTGGCAGTGCAATATGTCACGTGATATGTTATGAAAATAGCATTTCTCTAATCTACATTAATCTAAAAGTTTAAATGAACAAGGTTCTATACATGAATGGTCAGAGTGAATTAAAATCAGCATGAGCATGACAATAATATTGGCATTAACAAGAGATTTTGGTGTTCCATTATCAGATTTTCAATGGTATGAATGATTGAAAAATTGGAGGGTTGAATAGATTGAAGTATGTCCATTAAAGTGTGATGATCTGCTATATTAATATAAATGTAGCACTGATTATATATATATATATGTGTGGGAGATAATGACCTGGACCAATTGATGAGTAGTGTATCAGGATGAAATATGTATATTGGAGATCATTTATCCTTTTCACATGTGTATAATCATGTGTAATGCACATCATATTGATTGGCTATCACAAACACTTGCTTAGGCAGAAAAAATGCTGACAAGATATATGGATGCATCCATAATCAAAACACTTGTATTTAGTAAGATTATATTATTTTCAGAACTCACAAAATAAGAGTATTTCACATTGCATGAGCATACACTAGCTCAGTTTGATGATTATAATATAGATTAGTACACATTAAATTTAAAATAATTGCATTAAAAACAGCTATTCTTCCAAATATATTCATTAAAAATTGATGTTTATTAAAAGAATGTATCATACTAAATTGCAACATCTATTAAATATTAAAATTAAAAATTTGAATTTTCACAACATTTTACTGAAGAACGTGATTCTTTTAAAGAATTTGTTATGGATACAAGTAAATTTATTATTAGACTCACTAAAAAGAATTAAGACGTTTTTTTCTGATAATGATCACATTATTAATGATTTAATTAAAAAAAAAACATATGGAGTTTTCTGCTTGACATAATAATAGATCTTAAGAAATATGAAGATCTGAAAGCAGAAGTTCAATGCCTTTGTGAAAAGATTTAGAATTAATTGCTAGATTGACATGTAAAGATGATATGGTCATTCACTTATCATAGTTATTCTAGATCTTTTTAAAACATTGAAAGCAACATATATCTATAAGACATAATTTCACAATCTTATAGTTTTTAATAGTTTTTGACTGTTTAGTTGAGTGAGAAATCTGTGTGTTTATTGATTGGTTATTTGTCTGGCATCGGTAGATTTCCTTCTTTTACGGATGAACAATAGAAATATTAAAGATAACTAGATGGAGCAACAATGATTTCTCCTTTATGCTAGAGCATATTTCAGTATAAAAATAGACAATATTAACCCATCCTTTCAGAAGCAGTTACGCAAACTATGAGATGGATAATTGGAGCTTTTATCAAGTCGTTCTTGGGAATCCAACTATATACTTATGTCATCATTACATATGTAAATAGTAATAAAATATTCACAATATACCTTTATTTTATATTTAGATTTGTGAGATATGCTATCAAATGATGGCTTTCATTATAAAGTTCTTCAATTCACTCTCCATCTCTCTGCCAAGAAAATATACTCTTGATAAATAAATTATTGTCACAGATTGTTTGTCATACATGTTTTTGAAAAATAAATTAGCTACCTCTATCCGATTCTATTTCTCTGTCATATTTATCAAAAAAGAAATTAGTTACTTCTATCCAATTATTATCAAGGGGTTGTTTTCTTAAAAACACAATAAAGAAAACTGTTAATGATGATTCATAAGAAATGAGAATGGAAAACAGTAAAAAATAAGAATAATATTAATTTTTTGGTAATTCAAATTTATTTTAGAACACAGTGTTTTATATACATGAAAGTTAATTAACTTGATATTTTTGTCATCTAGTTAATAATTTTGGTTTGATTTGAATCTGTTTTATATCCTTTTTTCATTATAATTTTTAATTTTAAATAGTTAACAATTTTTGTATACATATGCAATATTTATTTGAGAGAAAATGCAACATTATTCACACACACACACGGTCAGAATAAAACAACTATTCTTTTGAGTATTTAAAATAAATAAAAAATGCAATTATTATTTACAATCATTATATAACATCTGATGCTTGTTTCTGGCAGTGCACTTCTACAATATATATATATATTGTGCCCTTTTGTATGGGTCACCATCTAATTTTGTGCTAATCTATTAAAAATTTTAAATTTAAGATATATTTGAATATGTGATGTTAATTTTGCTTAAGGTAATATTTCAAAAAGGTTTAATTAAAGCAATCTATGAGTATTTGATGTGTAAAATTGTGCTGATATTGAGAGAGACATTTTAAGTGATGATGATTATAATATATAGTTGGAAAAATGGCCATAATCAATACTGCATTAATATATTTAATAAATAGGTATGTAAAGCTAAAAGTGTTTAAAAGACAAGTTAAAATTAAATGCATATGTTTGTTGTTGATAAAATAATATTATAAGAGAATATAAATATTTTAATTATTGTAAGTACTTAAATAGAAGATTGATATTTGATTTTAATAATATTGAATAATTGTTTTAAAATCTATTATAATATCTTATTTATTTAAAAATATTTATTTTAAAAAAAAAATGCAATTGTTAGTTTATTCTTAGACGACGATAAGCGTTTCTTGTGTTGTAGAGAACAGATGTTATTTAAATATACATAAACATGCTTGGAAGTTATTTAGCAAAGTTGCAAAAATATTTTAAAAAATCATGTTGTAAAATTTATAAATAATACATGAGTTATCACGAGATAAAAATAAAGATATTCAATGTAAAATATTAAATCTGATTTTAAAATATTGTTTTAAAAATATCACGTATAAAAAAAGACTTAGTGTATTTTAAATAGTCTTATAAAAGTTTAAATTAAAATCAAGTAGAATAATATATTTTTTTTTAAAAGTGTTTAATGGATTTAAATAAACGATAAGAATTATTTAAAAATGTAATAATGTAATAAATATTAAATATTAAATAAGTCATTATTTATTTTTAATTTTGTGTTGTTGGTAAAATATGTAAATAAGCCAGCAAAGTTGATTGTTTAATCTACCAATCAAATGGGAAGTTTCTTCCGGTATAAAAGCTCAGTTCAATTGTTAGGAGAGGACTTCATGATTGAATTTTCAAGTTAATTGTGCTATTAGAAAATAGCTAAGTAAATTTATAGACGCTCTAAAATCATTTTTTAAAAATTACAAGAGTGTCGTTATAAATAATCTATAAAAGTTTTAAATAATAGACATGCAGTGTTAATGTAAATTTTCCTATCAATCGTCTCTAAATTGAAGCTCAATTTGCAAGCAAATGGTCATGGGAACATCATATATAGTGAAAATATATCGGAAACTTTACCTTAGAAATATGACAAATGCTGGATTAATTCGGAAAATTACAAGATGGAGAAAAGTAGTATTTTGGACAGTATATAATTTTAAAAGCTAATTACTATTGCCTATTAGAAAATTAAATATTTTAAAGAATAGAAATACTTCTTTATAAAGAAAGTATTTTGTAGGATATAAATTTAAATATATATCTTAAGGAAAGATATTAGAAATAAAAGTAGGTTTTATAAATACTTGCCTTGCTAAGTCTTTATGTTTAAAGGACTGAATGTTGATAATTTTGAAAGGCAAATAGATTGAAATATAGTTAGCTGAAAATCTTAATATAATAAAATTATTGTATTGAAATAATTTAAACGCGGGTCGTTTATAGATAAAGAAGCTGATTCTTACCTGGATATTTTGATAAGAAATGTGCAAGTAATGCATGGACGTCCAAGTTAATTTTAAAAATAATTAAATATAGATTTTTATAAACTATAGACTAAATTAAAATAATAACTTTTGAATAATATTTTAAAAGAACTAAACCAGGATCCTATAAACTATTTTAATTTTATTTTATTTTCTTGTGGGAACTTATTTTTAAAAGAACATTTTCGTTTTTCATAAACTTTTAAAAAACACGTGAGGGACCGGAAACAGGAAATGGTGTGCTAGTGAATATGTGCCTAGGATTAAAAAAAAACTTTATGGTGGAAAAGTAAACATCGCTGGAATCACGTAATATGAACTCTGTTTTATTTATCTAATATAAAAACTAAATATTATTAATTTATTAAAATAAGATAGGTACATATCTTTAAATAGTAACTAAAAAATAATATAATGATTAATTGCATGAGTTTGTTTTATAATTAATATAACACAGAATATTTTAAAGTATGATCGTAAGTATAAATGTGAATTATTTTATGAAGCTGTAATTCCGAAGAATATTGGAAGATGGACTGGACATTAATTCATTATCTATGGTAAAAATTGTATAATAATAATTTTGATGTATTTAATATGTTTTATTTAGATCAACCAAATATTATGTTATTTTGAATGAATGTATGATTATTTTAAAAATACACACACATTATATTGGCAGTGACAGTTTTATTTAAATATGCATAATTTGAATTTATGAAATAAATACGATGCAACATTACATAAGAAGCTTAGAAATAATTATATGATTCTTTCGTTGATAAATTTTGGTATTGTTTTTATGTTATAGTATTAGAATTATATTTATTATTCATGGGTAATTATTTTATTGCAAGTTAGGAATAGATTTAAAAGTCTATATTTTACTGTTGTTTTATTGGATAAATTACGTTAAGTTTTATGTAGAAGTTTATGTTGGATTGAAGATTTACCAAGTATAGACGATGAAGTATAAATAGTTTGGATAATTAATATTTTATTTAGAGTTGAAAGTTGTTTTCCGGAAATTTTAAATAAGTTTAGAGGATGTTTTGTAGATAGAAATTTATTAAGAAGGAGTAGTATAACACATAAAGTAAAGTAATAATTTCACATAAAAAAAAAAAGAATCATAGAATTTATCTAATATAATATTTTATGAATTTGAAATTAATGAATAAATTTAATATTATTATTTAACAGTACATATATGTAATGCATATTTGATAAAACATGTAGCATGAATTGTATTAAATGAAATATAAAATTATAATCAGTTATTTGTTATTACATTATAAAGATACATTAGTTTCTATATTATGCTATTAGAGTAATACTAATAGTAGAGTGAACACATACTAGTACATGATGAAATAAGTAACAGTAATACTTAAGAGATGTAGCAATTTAATTAGTAAAGTTTAATTGTTTACATATGCTACATAAATATTATTTACATAAATTTTTCTGTGTAATAATTGAAGTTCACTGATATTTATTTAAAGTCTAAGTTTTGAAAACATACTTCAATGTTATTAATACAGCATTTTAAAAGATGTATAATTACTTATTAGGAGTATGAGTTAATAACAGTGTAAACATATTGTATTATTATTTCTTATTTTTATTTTCTTTGTTTTCATAAATTGAACTGTAAATATTGTAAATAAATTCTTAATTAAAGTTAATGTTAATAAATTTGTTTAATTTGTTTTAAAAGTGTGTCGAGTTCATTATTTTGCACCACAGCATTTGACAGCAGATAATTTAAAGAAACATAATATTTGCACAATGTGAATTTATTAATATTATTTTAGAAAATAAATACAATATTTTCCTGATTATCATTTATAAGAATTGATTGACATTAATATATCATATTACAATGGTCATAGAGTAATTATCATTCATAAGATGGTTATAATACACAATATAAGAGTACAAGATTATTTATTGCCACAGATTAATAAATTGTAAGATTTTGATCTATTCCCAAAATTAAGATACTATATGAAGATAAAAGATATACATATGATTATTTATTTAATGATTATTGATATAACAGAAATAGAGAAGATTAGGTTATACTCTAAGATTAGTATTATTATTATTATTAAAATAAGTTAGGTGTATTTAGGTTTGATGTAAAATCCCATATCATACTTATTTACATGAGTTATCATTACTTTAAGATAATTAGAAGAACCTGAGATTATTTAATTATATGTTAAAAATTAAAAGTTAAGATTTATTTATTTTATTATTATTAAAGATAGTTTATTTTATTTAAAAGCCATAAGAATGCTGTAGATGTAGTATTAAGTTAGTAAGGAAGTAATAGTAGTCTTATGCCATTGAGACAATGTCTTGGAAGATATTGACCCAATGTAAATCTACTTATTACTTTGTAACTTTACTTCACAGTCTCATGATTTTAATAAATACTTATTTAATTAGTACATACTGTAGAAATATATTGATTTTGATAATTAATAATAAATTTAATTAGAATATGATAGTATAAAAGTAAATTAAAGATAGATATACAAATTTTTAGTTAAGCATTATAATTTTAATTGAGCTAGTCGTATTTCAAATTATATTATACATCGAGAAGTAAGGGTACAAAGGGTAAGAAGGATTTTGTCGCGGCAACGTGGGGCTCCCGATATGTTGGGATTATAATTTTATCAACCCGATGGTTGGAAAAGAAGGATTTTGGCGCCGGCAATGTGATGGGCTATTGATATGTTAGATTATAATTTTATCAACCCGATGGTTGGAAAAGATGGATTTTGGTGCTCAACGTTTTAGGCCTAGATATTTAATTAAGAATTGAGATACATAATTTTAGGAATAATATATGTGTTAGTAGAGTAAAATGATAGGTATAATTTGTTGATAAAAATAGTGTATGTATTAAAATGTATACTTTAAGAGTTAGTGATTAGTATGTTTATTAAACATAAATAATTAGTATTTTATGATAATATTTATAATTGATTAGATATTGATTATAAAATAGAATAAAGATCTTATTAGTAAAGTTATTATATTTTCATGTGGTATCTATAATATGATTATTTAAAAATTAAGTACTGTGTTAATTTTAAAATTAATAAGTAGATAAATAGGTAAATTATGGAAATGTGGCAAATAATTATTTTATAATATGACCATATCAATTCTTAAAATATTTTAGATGAATACTTAATATTATATATTATGTGCAAATTGTCTGTGGATCATAGGTGTAAAGATAATGACATGACACAATTTTGTTATTTGAAGTTATAATTATTTAAAAATAAATAGCGTAGAGTTTTCAAGGATATTATTTTATGATTAATTGTAGAAGTGAGTTGAGTGGAGATGGGAAGGTTGATAGGGAATTATTTTGAAAATCATTGATAATAAATACTGCATAATAATAGTAGAATTGAATTTTAAAAAAACTATAAAAAATGGATAATTGGGATAAAGATCTAGAAGTCGAAATGTCCCATTTTGTTGTTGAAGATAACAGTTGTGTGGAGAGTAAAGAAGTAGAGAAATTAGCAGATTCAGAAATAATATTAAAAGATACTCAAAGTATGGATAGTGAAATAGAGGAGGAAGAAGAGATAATTTTTAAAACAGCAGACAAAGAATTAGTGAAAACTAAGAAAGGAGTAGATAATTTTTCAATAGCTGATGTTATGAAACATATGGAGTTAATGAGTCAAGGTCTTATGAATTTAATGAAAAAAATGGAAAAAGAGAGTTATACAAATAGTGTTAGGTTTGATTCTTTAAAAGAAGAAATGAAAGAAATGAAAGAGGAGAGTAAATCTTTAAAAGAAGAAATAAAAGCAGAAATGAAAGAAATAAAAGAGGAGAGTAAGTCTCTTAAAGCAGAAATAAAGGATAATTTTGCAGTTGTAATGAATTTTAATAAAAAAATGGAAGATAGAATGGATAATATAGATATAAGATTTGATAAAAATGAAGAGGTAGTTGAGTCTTTAAAATTAGAAATACTAAAAATTGAGGATAAAAATCAAGAATTTCTAGAAAGAAAACTTCATGAATTTTCAGAAAGCACAATTAAAAGTCTAAAAGATCAAATAGCAGAATCTGTTGATCAATGTAGAATTAATAATAATAATGTGACTTTAAAAATTGATGACTATAAATTAAAAGTGGATAATGAAATTGGTGAAGTTAAGAACCAAATTAGCAATATTAATGAAAATATTAAAGATGTTAGAAGTGCCATAGTTCAGAACAAAGGGAATATAAAAGATGAAATTTGTGAAATAAAGAATGATATAAATCATATTAATGAAGAAGTTAGAAGTATTAAAGAAGATGTAGTTCAGAATAAAAAAGAGATTTCTATAAAATCTATTGAAATAATTAATAGTAGGAATGAATTATATCAAAGAATACTGGAGAATCCTAAAGAATATTTTAAATTGACTGAAGAAATGATAGGAATGTGTAAATCCTATGAAAAGTTAGTTGGAGAAAGAACTATAGACCAAATTAATAATTTTAAGAAATATTATGTTGATGATAAAAGATTTGGGAGATTTACGAAGATAAAATCAAAATCTTCAAAGCAAAAGTACTTAAAGTTGTTGAAGCATAAATTATTAAAAATTATAGATATAAGTAGTAATAAATTTAAGAATAAAATGCAAGAAGTGATATCTAAATGTATTGTTAATGATAAAAATATTTATGTACAAGCTGATATTTTTAAAGAAATATTATTTGAAGGAATTAGGAACTTAATACCTAATGATGAAGTTATAAATGGAAAATTTAATTGGAATAAAGATTTAAGCAAGATAAAAGTAAGACTTAAATATCCAAAGCATGAGAAATTTATAACAGATTTTCTTGAAAATAATCTTAATAAAGGAAAGAAGATAGGAAAAGTTAAGGTGAGATTTAAGAAAGGAGAAAGAGAATTAAAGTTTAGATTTAAAGAAGAAGATATTTAATAATTAAGACAAATAATTCTTAAAGAAGATGTGTATTTGATAATGTATTATGGCATTATATTATATTAGTATTTTTTTTTTTTTTTGTAAAACAAACATAAGATATTTCTATGTTAGCAACCTTCAAAGTAAGGGAGAATGCATTTATGTTAACCACACCAGATGGGGAAAAAGTAACTTATAATGCAAGGAGTTTAATTCCATTTCCTTCTGAAGTGTGAGTTACAATTTTAAGAATGTATTGTGAACAAAGATTTTAATGTAATGTTTAAATATAATGCTTCACATAAGGAAATAATTTATTATATATGATGAGTTAGCAGAATAGATAAAGATTTAATTGAAGAAGTTTACAGAATATGTATAATAAGATATTATTTATTGAGTTAATAAATAATAATTTTGGGAGAAATCAATTTTGGTCAGAATGACTAAAATAAAATATGGAATTAGCTATTAAAGTAAATATGTTTAAGTAAAAGTTGAGTAATAAAGATATAAAGTATAAAGACTCATATATTTAAAGTATATGTAAGTAGATCTTATGAAAGATTAATTTATATTATAGTAGTGATCATGAAATTGATCAATCTTAAGGGATCAAGTTAATCTTTTAAAATGAGAAGTATATAGATTTATTAAACAATGATCTATAAAATTGCTAATGAAACTAGCAATAAATTTGGAATAAAATACATAAAGTAGTTTAAAATATAGTATTAACTATAGGAATATGTATTTACAGTAGTTTATTTAAAAAGTGTATTTAAAAGAGTTTAAATATTTAATGTTTATAGAAATATTAGGGAAATAAAAGTAACCTAATTAAGAGATGAGTAAAGAAAAGTGAAACTTAATTTATAAAGTAAAAGAAATTATTGTAATTTTATTTAAAAGTGTTTTCTAATTGAGATTTAAGATGATGTTTCAATGCTTTATAAAATTTTATGTCAAAGTAATTTATTATAATATTTAATGATAAGAAAGATGAAGATGATAAATGTGGATTAAAGAAGATGAAGATAGATGTTAAATTTAAAATTTTATCCGAAGGAGGGGAATATGTGCCCTTTTGTATGGGTCACCATCTAATTTTGTGCTAATCTATTAAAAATTTTAAATTTAAGATATATTTGAATATGTGATGTTAATTTTGCTTATGGTAATATTTCAAAAGGTTTAATTAAAGCAATCTATGAGTATTTGATGTGTAAAATTGTGCTGATATTGAGAGAGACATTTTAAGTGATGATGATTATAATATATAGTTGGAAAAATGGCCATAATCAATACTGCATTAATATATTTACACGACCAAATATTTATATTCTCTTATAATATTATTTTATCAACAACAAACATATGCATTTAATTTTAACTTGTCTTTTAAACACTTTTAGCTTTACATACCTATTTATTAAATATATTAATGCAGTATTGATTATGGCCATTTTTCCAACTATATATTATAATCATCATCACTTAAAATGTCTCTCTCAATATCAGCACAATTTTACACATCAAATACTCATAGATTGCTTTAATTAAACCTTTTTGAAATATTACCATAAGCAAAATTAACATCACATATTCAAATATTTTAATTATTGTAAGTACTTAAATAGAAGATTGATATTTGATTTTAATAATATCGAATAATTGTTTTAAAATCTATTATAATATCTTATTTATTTAAAAATATTTATTTTAAAAAAAAAATGCAATTGTTAGTTTATTCTTAGACGACGATAAGCGTTTCTTGTGTTGTAGAGAACAGATGTTATTTAAATATACACAAACATGCTTGGAAGTTATTTAGCAAAGTTGCATAAATATTTTAAAAAATCATGTTGTAAAATTTATAAATAATACGTGAGTTATCACGAGATAAAAATAAAGATATTCAATGTAAAATATTAAATCTGATTTTAAAATATTGTTTTAAAAATATCACGTATAAAAAAAGACTTAGTGTATTTTAAATAGTCTTATAAAAGTTTAAATTAAAATCAAGTAGAATAATATATTTTTTTTTAAAAGTGTTTAATGGATTTAAATAAACGATAAGAATTATTTAAAAATGTAATAATGTAATAAATATTAAATATTAAATAAGTCATTATTTATTTTTAATTTTGTGTTGTTGGTAAAATATGTAAATAAGCCAGCAAAGTTGATTGTTTAATCTACCAATCAAATGGGAAGTTTCTTCCGGTATAAAAGCTCAGTTCAATAGGAGAGGACTTCGTGATTGAATTTTCAAGTTAATTGTGCTATTAGAAAATAGCTAAGTAAATTTATAGACGCTCTAAAATCATTTTTTAAAAATTACAAGAGTGTCGTTATAAATAATCTATAAAAGTTTTAAATAATAGACATGCAGTGTTAATGTAAATTTTCCTATCAATCGTCTCTAAATTGAAGCTCAATTTGCAAGCAAATGGTCATGGGAACATCATATATAGTGAAAATATATCGGAAACTTTACCTTAGAAATATGACAAACGCTGGATTAATTTGGAAAATTACAAGATGGAGAAAAGTAGTATTTTGGACAGTATATAATTTTAAAAGCTAATTACTATTGCCTATTAGAAAATTAAATATTTTAAAGAATAGAAATACTTCTTTATAAAGAAAGTATTTTGTAGGATATAAATTTAAATATATATCTTAAGGAAAGATATTAGAAATAAAAGTAGGTTTTATAAATACTTGCCTTGCTAAGTCTTTATGTTTAAAGGACTGAATGTTGATAATTTTGAAAGGCAAATAGATTGAAATATAGTTAGCTGAAAATCTTAATATAATAAAATTATTGTATTGAAATAATTTAAACGCGGGTCGTTTATAGATAAAGAAGCTGATTCTTACCTGGATATTTTGATAAGAAATGTGCAAGTAATGCATGGACGTCCAAGTTAATTTTAAAAATAATTAAATATAGATTTTTATAAACTATAGACTAAATTAAAATAATAACTTTTGAATAATATTTTAAAAGAACTAAACCAGGATCCTATAAACTATTTTAATTTTATTTTATTTTCTTGTGGGAACTTATTTTTAAAAGAACATTTTCGTTTTTCATAAACTTTTAAAAAACACGTGAGGGACCGGAAACAGGAAATGGTGTGCTAGTGAATATGTGCCTAGGATTAAAAAAAACTTTATGGTGGAAAAGAAAACATCGCTGGAATCACGTAATATGAACTCTGTTTTATTTATCTAATATAAAAACTAAATATTATTAATTTATTAAAATAAGATAGGTACATATCTTTAAATAGTAACTAAAAAATAATATAATGATTAATTGCATGAGTTTGTTTTATAATTAATATAACACAGAATATTTTAAAGTATGATCGTAAGTATAAATGTGAATTATTTTATGAAGCTGTAATTCCGAAGAATATTGGAAGATGGACTGGACATTATTTCATTATCTATGGTAAAAATTGTATAATAATAATTTTGATGTATTTAATACGTTTTATTTAGATCAACCAAATATTATGTTATTTTGAATGAATGTATGATTATTTTAAAAATACACACACATTATATTGGCAGTGACAGTTTTATTTAAATATGCATAATTTGAATTTATGAAATAAATATGATGCAACATTACATAAGAAGCTTAGAAATAATTATATGATTCTTTCGTTGATAAATTTTGGTATTGTTTTATGTTATAGTATTAGAATTATATTTATTATTCATGGGTAATTGTTTTATTGCAAGTTAGGAATAGATTTAAAAGTCTATATTTTACTGTTGTTTTATTGGATAAATTACGTTAAGTTTTATGTAGAAGTTTATGTTGGATTGAAGATTTACCAAGTATAGACGATGAAGTATAAATAGTTTGGATAATTAATATTTTATTTAGAGTTGAAAGTTGTTTTTCCGGAAATTTTAAATAAGTTTAGAGGATGTTTTGTAGATAGAAATTTATTAAGAAGGAGTAGTATAACACATAAAGTAAAGTAATAATTTCACATAAAAAAAAGAATCATAGAATTTATCTAATATAATATTTTATGAATTTGAAATTAATGAATAATTTTAATATTATTATTTAACAGTACATATATGTAATGCATATTTGATAAAACATGTAGCATGAATTGTATTAAATGAAATATAAAATTATAATCAGTTATTTGTTATTACATTATAAAGATACATTAGTTTCTATATTATGCTATTAGAGTAATACTAATAGTAGAGTGAACACATACTAGTACATGATGAAATAAGTAACAGTAATACTTAAGAGATGTAGCAATTTAATTAGTAAAGTTTAATTGTTTACATATGCTACATAAATATTATTTACATAAATTTTTCTGTGTAATAATTGAAGTTCACTGATATTTATTTAAAGTCTAAGTTTTGAAAACATACTTCAATGTTATTAATACAGCATTTTAAAAGATGTATAATTACTTATTAGGAGTATGAGTTAATAACAGTGTAAACATATTGTATTATTATTTCTTATTTTTATTTTCTTTGTTTTCATAAATTGAACTGTAAATATTGTAAATAAATTCTTAATCAAAGTTAATGTTAATAAATTTGTTTAATTTGTTTTAAAAGTGTGTCGAGTTCATTATTTTGCACCACAGCATTTGACAGCAGATAATTTAAAGAAACATAATATTTGCACAATGTGAATTTATTAATATTATTTTAGAAAATAAATACAATATTTTCCTGATTATCATTTATAAGAATTGATTGACATTAATATATCATATTACAATGGTCATAGAGTAATTATCATTCATAAGATGGTTATAATACACAATATAAGAGTACAAGATTATTTACTGCCACAGATTAATAAATTGTAAGATTTTGATCTATTCCCAAAATTAAGATACTATATGAAGATAAAAGATATACATATGATTATTTATTTAATGATTATTGATATAACAGAAATAGAGAAGATTAGGTTATACTCTAAGATTAGTATTATTATTATTATTAAAATAAGTTAGGTGTATTTAGGTTTGATGTAAAATCCCATATCATACTTATTTACATGAGTTATCATTACTTTAAGATAATTAGAAGAACCTGAGATTATTTAATTATATGTTAAAAATTAAAAGTTAAGATTTATTTATTTTATTATTATTAAAGATAGTTTATTTTATTTAAAAGCCATAAGAATGCTGTAGATGTAGTATTAAGTTAGTAAGGAAGTAATAGTATTCTTATGCCATTGAGACAATGTCTTGGAAGATATTGACCCAATGTAAATCTACTTATTACTTTGTAACTTTACTTCACAGTCTCATGATTTTAATAAATACTTATTTAATTAGTACATACTGTAGAAATATATTGATTTTGATAATTAATAATACATTTAATTTGAATATGATAATATAAAAGTATATTAAAGATAGATATGCAAATTTTAATTAAGCATTACAATTTAATTGAGCTAGTCGTATTTCAAATTATATTATACTTCGAGAAGTAGGGGTACAATATATATATATATACAAACTTTACATCCAGATCAACCAGAATAGATTTTTATTTATTTAGAAATTTCAACAATAATATTATGTGACATAACATGTTATTTATTATAGGAAAATTAAGAATATATATTACATAATTATTTATAACCTAAACTCATAACTTAGAATTTTCCATTATGTTTTTTTTAATTTTTTAGCTATAGGTTGTTATAATATTGGTTTAATGTTATACAATAACAAGATATACAATGGATCAATCGCTTGGTTTGAAGAAGCGAGAGCTAAAGAATTTTCAATATATCCCAAGTCAGTCAACCAAGAAAATTTATATATGAACTTGTCAACTGCATATACAATTGTAAATAAATACTTTTTTAATAATGCTGAATCTTATTTAGCTGTTTTCAACAAGCTATTATTTGTTTATTGATTTAGTATCAAGCCAAATTTTAGATTAACCACTATTATTGTTTGTTTATATTTTATTTCTACAGATAACTTTTTTTTGGCATTCAGTCATTATTAATTGATTTTGCATGTCATTTAGCTGATTTTATTCCTATAAAAGTATTTTTTTCTAGGAATAAATTATACCTCTAAGTAATTTTAATGTCTAGATCTATTCATGGCTTTTTTCTTTTTTAAAAAAAAACTATACACGTTTATTCTTTCCTGGCAAATTATGTATTATCTTCGAAAAGCACTTCTGATTAAATTCCGAATTTATCATGTTCACCGTATGAATATTTTTGCAATAAACATTTTAATTAACATGTAATGTAAAATAACAATAGTAGTAAGGTTATATACCCACACAATATAGTAACACTATAAACAATTAAAAATAATTAATATTTTGTAAATCTACAATAAGCCAAAAAAATAAATAAATAATATCTTTCATATGATAGAGTACTGTTGTGATATTTACCTTTATATATATATATATATATATATATATATATATATATATATATATATATATATATATATATATATATATATATATTACAAATCAAGTCTTTCCATTACATAATCATTTTTTCCCTTCCCTCTACAATTATTAATCCCTTATAAGTTAGTCTTTAAATTATAAAGACCAAATGGAAAACATTAATTATTATATTCTTGCTTCAATATAATAATGTTATTACATAATGCAGTGAAATGTCACCTTTTGGGTCTTTTTTAGCTACCATGATACTCATCATTTGATCTTTATTTATTTATTTATTTCTGTATTTATTTTTCTAAGAAAACACTATAATAATTATAAAATCATCAATTAGTTTTTCAATCTCAAACTCCATCTTCCTATGGTTTCATTCTCAACCTATATACTAAATATAACCAATAATAATTTTATGTTGTGTATTATAAACTCTGAATCCCTATATCTCCCTGCAACACTTTAATCTACCATTTATGAGATTGTGTTAAATATTAATAGACCATCCTTTGGTGTATCTAAGTAAACTACCTATCTCTGCTTTAGCTAACAACTTAATCATTACCTTCCTAATTTTAACTTATATCTGTTTGATATCATTAATTGTTTCTACAAATTACCAACTAAATTACTCTTAATTTCATATAGCTATATCAAATGGTTCATCATAAAACATAAGATCAAATTTAAAATATCATCCTTTCTCCTTTCAATATTGTACCTTTAAACACAAGCCCATCTCTTTGTTATATCATCAATATTATTAATTATTTTAGGATATATTTCATTAACTCATTACTTAGATCTATTGATTTTAATTATCTAACAATATTTGCTAAGGACATTTTTTTTTACAAAAACAGATAATGCCACACGTAATCAAATTACATCAGATATTAATTTCACAATATATTGATCTGCTATTCCATGATTGCAATAACAATTATATTTACATTAGGGACTTAATTAATATGCATACCAATATGATGTGTAAAGTTTTTTTCTTTATTTTCTTTAAATATAAGTTCGTAAACAAACAAACAAACAAACAAAAATAAACCAACAAAAATATTGTCTCATAAAAAAAAAAAAAAAAACTTTGAACATTTACTAGCATTATAATTGTCTCTCTTGGATTCTGGTTGGTTGCACATCCCTACTGTATATTGTTATCACTTTCGTTTCAAATACTTCCTTGGTTGCCTATTAACATTACAATCACCTTTGCTCCAATTATTCTCATCTGACAGATTACTACAATTATCACAATTTATACATCTGGTCAGGTTATTGACATGGTAGCCGTTTTTTTTTTAAATAATTAAAGATTATCTGCAACTTGTCTTATATGTTTGATTTCAATACTCCGAGCACTAGTAATAAATGATTTAGCATTCAACATATTCATTGCTCCTTTTTGGTTACTACTATTAATAATAAGAAAGCATTTCACATTTTCTTTTAACAATAGAATAAAATTACATATTACAGCAGTATTATATTTGCTAATGCACTAAGGTTTATTTCATCTGTTATTCACAATTTATATTCAATGCATCTTTATTCCTTATTAAATATTTTTGAGGATAGTTTTACTTTATTACACTTATATATATATCTTTTTTGTTTTATTCCAGATGATAAATAATACTTTCTTTCCAGTTAGTAGACCGCTGTTATTCGCACTCATATAAATGTAATTATAATTTAACATATATATATATAACAGTCATTATAAGTTTTTTAAACTATACATAAAATTAACATTAAAATTAGTACTGCCCAGTTTAATCATTTCCTCACTTAACATTTGATTAAAACATGATTTAAGATTTATCTTTGAATCTGATTTTTTTTTAACATTTAATCTATGACTAATAAAATCCTTAATATAGCATAGATAAATGAATATTCTCTTAAGTGAAATAATGCAAATAATAAAATTTAAAATAACAACAGGGATTTCTTGACTGGAATTAGATGTTCAGGACTTGAAACTAGGTCATAATGAAAATTGAATTACTCACTCTATGGTAAGAATTACTTTTAAAATCTGTTATATATTTGGATTGCTTATAAATACAATTTTTTTGACTTGTTAAAAATTAAATATTTTAAAGTTTTATAATATTTTACTGAGAAACTTATTAAAACAGCTCTCTGCCTTTTTTTTTTTTTTGAATCTCTTCTCCAATTGTCTGCTGGTTTTTCTTTTTTTAAAAACCGCGCGATAATTCATGTCAACAAACGATTTCCTAAAATCTGATTGGCTTACTCCCAAAACAAATTTTGCAATTTTTAACTTAAAATATATTTTTTTTTTTTGTTTCTAGTTGAAATCAGTAATAATAAAAAAAAATTATGAACGAAATTAATGTAAATCATTACTTTAAGTCCAAGTTTCAGTTCTGATCGTATTTTTATAAAAGACATTATTACTTGAATTTAACTATAAAATTTAAGATTACATATCTTCGTTTATAAAATATTATAATTACAATAATTTCAAACTAAATTCTTATTTCGAAGTAAATAATTGTTCCTTCTTTCATTCATTACAATTTTAGATTTTTTTTTAGCTCTTAAAGGAACAATGTACTAAAATAAATTAAAGTCAAATTATCAGTAACGAATGTTTATAGATTGACCTCTATTGTATTTAAAAAATTATATGGTAGAATATAATATTAATAAATGATGATAAATAGCAACAATTATCAAATCTCTACATATTCTCTTTTTAAAATTTATATATTAAAACATTACGTTTTAAATTTAAAATTTTGGAACTATAATTTATATTTTATATGCCATTCTTATACTGGATAACCGATCAAACCGTTGCAATATATATATATTTAATTAATTACTCATGCTTATATATAATTAAAAAAACAAACTGTATTGAGTTTGAAATCAGATTTAAAGGTTAGATCTTAGGTAGATACAATCTCCAGTTTATGATTAATGTGTTTATGTGAAATAGCTTAAGTTTCATTTAGAGATATGCAATCATTGATTCATTCTTATGTAGTTATGTTCATGATTTTCTTTTTTTTTATTTTCAAAAATATAAATTGATCATTCATTTTTTTTAAATAGAGTTCAATTTCAACTTAGGACTTTCAATTTATATTTATCATCTATTCCATCTCAAAATATCAACACTCATAACCACACATATGTCATAAAGATAAATGATTCTCAATACACAGTATTTATTGCAGAACCAGCGCTCAACAATTGGGCCAGATCATAATCTCTCACACAATTGATTATTTATTAATTATGCTCTCTATATGGGACATGAAATGTGTTGGTCTATTAGCTTTTAAGATCAATGCTAATTTAAATTTTCTCTTTATGTTTATAAAATATTTAAAATCAATATACTTATTATCCTGCAGGTAACAGGAAGGAGGTGTAACTTTTACCATGTTGCTTGATCCACACTTTGTATTTATAAATACAGATAGTGTTGTTGAAATATTCTAACAATTATTTCTATTTATTTAATATATATGTATATGCATGTAATATAAAGAGTGTGCTAGTAGATCTAAACACACATTTTTTAATGATAAATTTCGCAAGAGAATGCATTCAAATTCTTTATCTAGAATTATCCGTATCCCCAGATTGGTTTCAAACTAACGGGTGAAGAGCTAAGATATCCAGACCCTAGATTTAAAATACATATTCAAGCACAATATCTAATACTTAACTATTAAGTAAAAAATCTGAAAATAATCCAGCTATCCAACTTAAATAGCTACATGAGACTAAACAAAATTCAGATTCACCATATATTAATAGCCTTAGCAATCTAACATAGCCAAAAGCCTTAACAGCTAAAGTATGATATTAAAAAAAATCAAGTCATATATCACGTGAGTTATTTAGTTTGTATTTACAAATGTTGGTCAAGCGTTGTTAGCAGAGAGGTCAGTGCATCTGCCTTGCAAGCAAGCCGTTGGTTGCAGACGGTTGTTGTAGGTTTGCCTACCAGCTGATGCTATGGCATATAGAAAAAAAGTGTGTTCTAATAGCTCTAAACATGTATCTTTTATTTATTTATTTATTTATTATTTTACAATAAATGTAACAAGAGAACACATTCAAAATCTTTATCTAGAATAGTGATTTTCAACGTGGTCAATGAATAGGTACGATACGTTTTGGATTTTGTTATTATAATCCTTGCAAATCACAAAAATTACAATATATCTTCTAAAAATAAAGATAATAGTAGTTTTTACAATGTTTTTCATGAAAATTATAATTTTTTTATGAAAATTATAATTTTTTGAATTATCACGGTATTTCTTGCTGATATTTAAACCCAATTTTCCTGCATATTATTAAAATATGACAAAACTAAATAATTATTGGTTCACAAGATTATTTAAGAATCTGCTTCCTAGTGTCTATGATTACGTACAAGTTTCTAAAGTTTTCATACCACTATCACATCGAGCAATCACACACAGTGAATAATGTTTGTTCGACTTGTTCAGATCAAAACTTTTGCGTGGACATGTTAAATTAAAAGTGTTAAAATCAAACCTTGGTTGTTTCCCTTCTAAATTTTGAGAAAAAAAATGATTGAAAAATATTAACTTTATTTAGTGCAAAATACAGATGCAAATGAAAGTGAATCAAAAATATCTTGTTTAAGAGTATTTAAGGAAAGTAAGTACAGACTTTTAGTTAGTTAATCATCCAGATTGTAATTTTGGCCACATTTTTTAGTTAAATATTTCAAATAAAGATAATACCTGTTAAAATATATTAAAAAGACTGTAATGCATGCTCGAACAAAAAAATTAAATATCCAACAAAGAAATAGTCAGTGTTTCGGATATAGTAAAAAAATAATTATTTCTTACTTTTTGTTTCGGATATAGTAAAAAAAATAATTATTTCTTACTTTTTAAGGTTTGTTTTTCTTTGTGTAGGTGTTCGTGTTAAAAGAGTAAGAAGTGCTCAGATATTTTTTCAATTGTCATTGCACTTAGTTTTAATGTAAGTGTCTCAATAGTCTTACTCCAGTCAATTAATTTTAAATTTTTTATCTTACGAGATTTAAATAGCTTGTTTTTGTCGACAGATATCTTCTACTCAATATGGCAGAGGCTAAAAAAATGTAGGCAGTATAGCATTAATTAATTGAAGTTTTGATTTATCCACCAGTATCAGACAAGCATTTGCCCATAGGTCTTCTGTGCCACAAAGTTTTAAGCAACAATGCTATGAAACCATCTAAGCTGGAGAATCATCTGAGAATGTTACATGCTGTTAAAACAGGTAATGATTTGATATGCTCTAAAACTCTGAAAGAAAAACTTCAGCAGAGAATCATGCTAGGAAACATGTTTGCTTCAATGTCAAAAAGAGACAATGATGGTTTGCTGGCATCTTACAATATTTCATCACTCTTAGAAAAATCAGGAAAGCCTCATACTATCGGAGAACAGCTGATTTTGTTAGCTGTTGAGAAGGTTTTAAAAAACTGTTCTACACAAACCTATATATGATATACTCCAAAAAGTTCCTTTGAGTGACAACACAGTTCAAAGATATATTGATGAAATGAGTCACGATGCAGAAATCTTCTTGTATAATTATTTAACGAACAAATTATTTTCCCTTCAAGTCAATGAGTCAACTTTAACTGATATCAAAGCACTATTAATGGCATGTGTTTGTTCTGTTATGGATCAAAAAATACATCAAGAATTGCTTTTTGTGAAAACTTTGACAACAGAGACTAAAAGGTGAATCAATATTTAATTTCATGAAAAAAGTGATCCTCTTAACAATTATAATATTGGTAGCAGCAGATGAAGCACCAGCCATGGTTTTTAAGCTATTTAAAACAAAAAGTACTTGGTGGTATATTTGCAATTCATTGTGTCATTCACCAGCAACATTTAGTACCGAAAAATCTAAGTGCTAGATTGCATCAATCTCTCAAATTCTCATAACAGCAATGGACAGCATTCATAGCAAAACGTTAAATTCTAGGTTGTTTGAGCAGTTGTGTGAAGAAAATGACATGAATTTTCATTGACTATTTCTTCACATTGAAGTATGCTGTTTCTCAAAAGACATGTTTGAAAAGACTTTTTTTTTCAATTTTTGAACTCATTTTAAATTTTTTGGAAGATAAAGATCCCATTTTGAAAGAAAATGTAATAAAATGGAAACCAGATATTACTTATTTAACAGATATATCTGCTAAATTTAATGAGGTTAACTTGCAGTTACAAGGAAACAGCCTGAATTTAATAAAAAAAAAATCCATAATTTCAGATTTTTTTGCCAGAATTAACCTATTCAAACAAAACATTGAAAGGTTGTGAATTTTCATAGTTTACAACTTATCATTGACAAATGTTCAGGATGATGACATTTTAGCATATGTTCAACATATGTCACACACAGACTTTAAAACTAGATTTGATGAAGTTTTAACTGGAAATACTCCACTGGGTTATCCATCCATACAATGCAATTGAAGAATCATATATTGCACTCCAAGAACTCACGAAAATAAGTACTAATGAAGAATTTAAAGAGAAGTTCAAAAGAGAATATCAGCAATTCTGGCTTCAAAAAATATAGCTGTTACTTACCCTACATTATGGAATATTGCAAAAAAATTGATACTTTTTTCATGTTGATACTTTGTGGAAAGAGGTTGTAGTGCATTAACTAATCTGATGACCAAAAAAAGAAATTGTATGCAAATAACTCAGTGAGGAGATTTAAGGCTATACCTATCATTTCACTTCAAATATTAAGCAATTGCTATTAGAGCATCAAGTCATCCCTTCCATTAACAGCAATAATTATTGCATTTTTAGTTTTGAACCTTAGCTTTGTTTTATGGGTCTGTTACTAAATTCTCATTTTTGTCCAAAATCCAAACGTTTACTGAGTTTTGTGTCAAATTTTAAAGAGAATTTTAATTTAGCATTTTTTTTTTATTTTAAGCTATTAACATTTAATTTTGTTTTATTTCATATAAAATAAGATTTTTAATTTGTTTCAATAAAAGTCTGAATAAAACATTTAAGTTTGTTTTCTTTTTGTACAAAGCCCTATTAATGTGAACAGCACTACGCCAGCTGTAAAAAACATATTTGATGATATAAAGTGTTTAGGAAAATTTAATATTAGGCAGGTAGGTGCCTATGCCAATTAAATAATTTAGAAAGTGGTCCACAGGACAAAAAAGTTTGAGGACCTCTAATCTAAAATTATCCCTACCCAAACTCATTTCAAGCTAATGGCTCTCATCAGTGAAGAACTAGGACATCCAGATTCTAGATTCAAAATACAAACTCAAGCACAACTTTTATGTAATACTTAACTATTAAGGAGAAACTCTGAAATTTTCAGATATGTATATGACTTCAAAGTCATGTTGGTTAGTTGGATTTGATGACATATAGATGATTGAAAATATCAGATATTCTATTTAATACTTAAGTATTATATAAATACTGTGCTTGAGTTTGTATCGTGACTCTACTATCTGGATATTCTAGCTCTTCACTGATGAGTGTCATTAGCTTGTAACATGTTTGGCAATAGAGATAATTCTAGATAAAAGTTTTGAATGTGTTCTCTTGTAGCATTTATCATGAAAAAAGCATAAATAAAAAAATAAATACTAAAAATATTTTATTTAAAGCTATTAGTTACTCTTTATATTATATTTGTAAATACAAGCTAAATAAGTCACATGATGTATGATTTAATTTTTATTAATATATGCATGTGTGTGTGTATGTGTGTGTAATAATAGCTATCTCGGAAACAAAACATCATCAAGCTAAATAACCCTGGTATAATTTTTTTGCTTTATTTCTCATAAAGAATATCTATATATTGTAACATGATGGGTAAATGGGATAGATATATGGGGTGATGACAAATTGTCATCAATTCCAGGTCAAAATTAAAATTTATGAGAAGTTTATTAAAAATATTAAAGTAAGGATATTAAATAAATGTTTATAATCATTATTGGTAAATATATTAAAGTGAGAATATATTAAGTAATGTTAATATCTAAATATATAAGTAATTTTATGTAGTAAAGAGAGCATAAGAACACTGTGAGAGATCAAGCCACCTATTCCTCAGACCAAATATAATTAATAATAAATCAATCAGTATTATCAATAAGTGAAACTAATACTCATCATTATGAGTGATCAAATAATAAATAAAATCAACAGTAAATCCAGTGATTGGATGTGAAATGGGTCTTGTATTAATGATGGTCAAATAATAAAATAAAATCAACAGTAAATCTGGTGACTGGATTTGAAATGAGTCTTGTACAGACAAAGTCAACTATTTAGTAGTTTTCAGCTTGGGAAATTATTTAAAACAATTTTATTGTACCAACTAAGTGTTAGTCCATATGATATACACTTATAAAAAAACAATAATATTGGGATATTAAAACATTCTGATCATCATCAATGCTTTGACCACTTGGTACCAATTAATGTACTGCCAACTATAAACACAATTTGTAATAGAAATTAAACTAAATAAATTTATAGTGCATGGGCTTTAAAGAATGTACTCTTCATGCCAATCCAGAATCATGATTATGATCATCATTACCAATTGCTGCCCATACACTAAAATACATCTCCATTTATATAATCAGTGTCCCTTTTAAAACAGAAATAAAGTTTTAACTTTAAACTTTGAACATTAAATTTTATTTTTAAATTGAAAGTTGTTTATAAATCACCTGTACACAGTATACATATATACGTGCCCTTTCCCAAAACAGAAAATTAAGTTTGCTTTTAACATCTTAACATTCAATCTTAATTTTAAATTGGAAAGTCTTATATCAGCATCATCATCACCATTATCAATCCATTGTAGGATGAAGCTCTCTCCAAGTTCAATTCATCTTCTCCAATCTCTAGCATTGCTTCTCCACATCACCACTGCACACTTTCTTATTTCATTCATTTATCTCACATGTGGTCTTTTTCTGGATTTTTTACAATCATTTGAATCCAGTTTAAGATTTCAATTGTCCATCTATTACTCCCAACATGCCTTGATAAGGACTTGTAAGAATTGAAAGCACTTGGCAATAATTATTTAGTCATTATTTTATTTATATTAAAGAAACTATGTTTTAACTATTGATGAAATGTTATATTATATTTATGTTTAAATAAAGTAAAATAGAAGTGAATCTCATGAGCTTTTCATAATTTAACATTAACTAATATCTTTATATCTGTTTTACAACAGGCAATTAATAAATTACAAATGTCCACTAAAGTAGTGTATTTATAGATCTCAGATTAACAGTGATCCATTATCATATAAGCTGTTTTAGAGTAATTGTTATTCAACACTGTTTTAAAAAATTCTAGTCAAAGCAGGGATTAAAAGTAATCAGAAAATATAATTATGGATTTCACATATTTTTATGTTCCATTCTTTGTTAGTAACTATAATTTGATTGTATGCGTATTTATATTTTGGACTATTTTCATTGTCTACATGTCTTTAGAAAAAAATAACATTATTTAACTTTTCCATTTACATCCAACTCTTAATAATAGCAAACACAGGTTAAAATATGCATAATGCTTTGAGAAGTATAATTCTCCACTCTTATTCAGGTATCACTAGCCTATCCAGGGACAATAATGGCATGGGAATTGAATCTGGATTCTTAGATTCTTGAATATTGAATTTTAAGGTAACACTTTAACCAACTGAGTCATCCTGTCAAAGGCAACAGTCAGTAGAAAATTCCATATACTTATGTATAAGGCTCTTCCTGATTTCTTCATTTATCCTAAGAGCAAAGTTGATTTGTGGTTTCCATATATTATGTATAATCACACTTGGTTAGCTTGTAGAGTTAATGATTGTCGTATGAGAAGAATTTTTGAATTACTTTTTCCTGTCCATCCTATATATATATATATATATATATATATATATATATATATATATATATATATATATATATATATATATATATATATATATATATATATATATATATATATATATCAACAGGCAAATTTCATTAAGAGAATTTATAAAGGAATATGTGATATTGCATTTTGTGCACCACCTAAATTAAATAAATTAATAAACAATTCAAAAGATAAAATTTTACTGACAAATAAAAATTGTATCATTTACAAATGGACATGTAGGTGTTGCAATGGATATATAGGTGAATTGAGGTGCACATTGGAAAAAAAGAACAAAAGAGCACTTATTGTTATTTAAAAGGGTTCAAAATACAAAACAAAATTTTAAAAATAGTGATAATTTATCAGCTTGTTTTTTATGACCATAATAAATCATGTATATATGGTTTTAATTTTGATTATAATAATGTAAAAATATTGGAAACTGAAAGAAATAATAATAAAAGAAAAATTAAAGAGGCGATGTTAATATATAAACACAAGCATAATTTAATTAATAGGCAAGCAGCAGATGTTAAGATCACAGAATTATGGGAAAGCTGACATTTTTAAAAGTGATAGTTGACAAAGCTACAAGGTAGTTGAAAGTGCTTCTAAGTTATGGTTATACATATAATTTTTGTAAACTTTTAATTACTGTACTTTCAAATATTTATTTATAAATTTACGTATATTATTTTGAAGAAATACAGACATCGATTTGTAATATATATATCCAAATGGACATTATATTCATTGGTACATACATGGTCTGCTATATTAGACCCATCTGTTTTCTCTCTTCTAATCATTAGTTTTATCTCTGGCAGTCATTTTTTAATTGGGTGATTGATCATTCACATGATATTTAATAGATGCAGGTACTGCTTTTGAGCATTTCAAGTTTAAGCTTTGGAGACATTAGAATTATTTTAATGTGGTTTGGTTGCAATATTGTTATGAGGTTATACTGATTTCAGATTTTCTTTAATTTGTTTGTTATTTTTGTTATGTATGAAAACACTACAGTAATAATAACTGTTTTGAATTTTGGTGGTTCATTTTGCTGTCGATATAAGGTTTTTAAATAACAGTTGATGGATAATCATTTTTATAAGAGTTTGTTCTATATAGATCTTTTTTTCAAAACACTGGTTTCTGAACAAACTGTTTTTGCTCTATTCCATAGTGATAGTATAACACCATGTTTTGTGTTTCTGGTATCATTTTATGCATATACTAAGAATTTTCCTCTATTTGTTGGTTTTCTGTAAACTGTAGTTTTAATTTTTTCATAACAGGGTCTTATCACAAGAATATCTAAAATGCCAATTTTGTTCTAATTCTATTGTGATTATTTGAAAGAAATATGTTATTGATGATTTCCAGAATGCTTGTAGTATTGCTCCACCATTCTGTTCATGCAAACAATGTATCATCAACATGGTCTATTAGAAGAGGGTGCAATCATGGGTTATGTATTTCATTGCATCATCTTCAGAATCCTACCTGAAGACCCTAGGTCTGAAGGTAGTTAGATGTGACCCACTCTCTTTTCCCCTTCACACACTGTCAACCGGACCCATTACAATATATATATATATATATCACTACCGCCATAATTTCAGAAATATTTTTTTTGTAAACCAAACATAAATCTGAATAAATTGGCAGCACAGATATAGAGGTTTATTTTATAGCAAAGAGATAAAAAGTAATCATTATGTTACTTTTTTTACTTATGGCACTTTATTTAGACTTATGTTTGTTTTACAAGCATTTAAATGAAGCGATAAACAAATGGATTAATGGATGGATTAGATAGATAAATAGATATGGTAGATAAATGTATACATTCATAGATAGATAGATAGATAGATAGATAGATAGATAGATAGATAGATAGATAGATAGATAGATAGATAGATAGATAGATAGATAGATAGATAGATAGATAGATAGATAGATAGATAGATAGATAGATAGATAGATAGATAGATAGATAGATAGATAGATAGATAGATAGATAGATAGATAGATAGATAGATAGATAGATAGATAGATAGATAGATAGATAAATAGGTAGGTAGATAGGTAGGTAGGTAGGTAGGTAGGTAGATAGATAGATAGATAGATAGATAGATAGATAGATAGATAGATAGATAGATAGATAGATAGATAGATAGATAGATAGATAGATAGATAGATAGATAGATAGATAGATAGATAGATAGATAGATAGATAGATAGATAGATAGATAGATAGATAGATTATATATCAGGTAGAATAGTTGCTTTCTTTTTTTTACAGATGGGAAATCTGTCCATAGCTGTTGATATTTTAAAGGGATATATCAAATACGGTAATTATAGCATTAAATCAAACTTTATTTATCTTAAAGTGAGAATTATATTGGGAAAAAAGTTGAATATTTTAAAAATATTATCGTTATAAAGGATTAACAATATTTTTGTTATATATAAAATGAAAATAAATTTAAGTAAAATCATATTAACAATAAATAGTAATAGTAATATTAGTAATAGTAATAGTAATAATAATGATATATACAACATTTTATTAAACATTAAGGAAAATCTGCACAAGTTAATTATTTGATTTATAATAGCTTTATTTACATTCGAATATCAGCCTTTCAAGCTAATGTGCAAACGCTTTGCGAGTGTTAATAAATAAATGAATACCCTCTGACCAATACAAGATATAGTATTTATGCAGGAATAAAAAGAATCTCTCTTATTCATACGACTCAAATATTTATATATGAGCAAATCTGAAGTACTGGCACAGAAGGCATGACGATAGAACTGTCACTTTAAATTACTATATACAATATCTGAATGAATGACACCGATGAAATTTTCTAGAATTTACTAAACGTCATTCCAACTGAAACTTAATCATATATATAAATAAGCATCGGTGTCATTCATTCAGACATTGTATATAGTAATTTAAAGTGACCGTTCTATTGTCACACCTTCTGTGCCAGTACTTTAGATTTGCTCATATATAAATATTTGAGTCGTATGAATAAGAGGGATTCTTTTTATTCCTGCATAATTACTATATCTTGTATTGGTCAGAGGGTATTCATTTAATTATTAACACTCGCAAAGCGTTTGCACATTAGCTTGAAAGGCTGATATTCGAATGTAACTACAATTGTATGCAGACGCTATAAAAATAAATGCTTATTTAATAGCTTTATTTATTTTATTTTTTTAATAAATTTCTAAGAAAATAAATTCATATTAATCCTTAATAAAATCATTAATTTCCCATTTCAATTTCGATGATGATGAAATTTACTTTTTTGATTATATATATATTACTTTTATTTAAATTTGAGAAGTAATATATTAAAAACAAGAAAAATAATTATTTCTTTGACCAAAATTTGAGGGAAAAGATTAGATTTGAAATAAAAGTGGAATGTGACATAAATTAATTAATTCAATTAATTAATTCATGGACACCTTCCACATACACTTTTATTCCAAGTCAAGTATACAGATCCAAATTTTAGATGAAATCATCAGTATCGTCAACGATTGTCAATCCACTGCTGGATGAAGATCTCTCCAAGTTCAATCCAACTTCTCAGATTTCTAGCTGTTCTCTTCTCCACATAACCTTTGTACACACTCTTATTTTATCCACTCATCTCACATGTGATCTTTTTCTGGATCTTTTACAATCTCTTGGAATCCATTTTAAGATTTTAATTGTCCATCTATTATGATTTCTTCTAACAATATTTCGTTCAACTCCAGTCTTTTAATTCTTTAAAGCGACGACAATGTCACTAACACCTGTTTGTTATCTTACTCATGCATTACGTTTTTGATCTTTTCTTTTTACTCCTAACATGCATCTATCTATACATCTTTGAATGGTCTGGAGGCTGTTTTTTTGCACTTCTGTTAAATGTTCATGTCTCAGATTCATAAGTAAGAATTGGTGCAACATATTTATTAAAACCTTTAAATATGGCAAAACTTTTCATATATTAGTGGTAATCATGTGATGTTTAATGGTTTATTAAAAACTTTCATTTTCAAACAGATAGGTGTATTTTCTTTTGATATTAAGTTATTTTTATAAATAGCATAATAACCATACCAAGGTCATTGCAGTTATTTACTTCTTCTAACTCATTATAATCATTTTTTATTTTCATTTTTTTTATAAAAATCCATTTATCATTAATTACTTTAGTCTTTTTAAGATTTATCTTTAGTTTTGTTTTCATCTGATAACTCTTGCAATATTTCCTGTTGCTCTGAAGTATTATTTGCATAAAACAACTACACCATCTGCAAAATCTAAGTGACTAAATAATCATTTACTTTTACTCCTTTAGTTTCTCATTTTAATCCACAAAAGACTTCTTGCAGCACTACTGTAAAAAGTTTTGGAGATATGGAGTCATACTGTCTTACACCCTTCTCAATGTTAACTTTACTAGTATTATTTAGTTGGTATATATATATATATATATATATATATATATATATATATATATATATATATATATATATATATATATATATATATATATATATATATATATATATATATATATATATAAAATGTTAATTTCCTTAGTGGAATACAACTGAACAAAAGAATCCCGCTAACTGAGATAACAATTATATATTATGATTAAGTTGTATGGATAATAATTATTTAAATAAGATAACATATAGACTAGCTCAAGATATATTGTCTAATAAAATAATATTTTTTACTCATTAAATCTAAAAACATTATTATAATAAATATTATAACACTTACGTTCTTAATAAATAATAAATATAATTATATATATCCTAACATGAGACGTTTAGTAAGGTACAGAAAGCTAAACATTGAGAATACATCCCAAAAGATACACCCTCAATGGCATAAGAGCATTACCCCACCAAATTCATATAATAAAACTATCATGTAATACTCTCAATATAATTTATGAATTGTTTACAAAAATAATAATAAACTTTTTGTTATTCTTTTATTAAAATATTAATTAATAACTTTACCTATCGTCTCTCAATAAGAAATGTACAATCTCCCAAAATAACACTAATATTAATAGTAATAAAAGAAATCATAATACTAATAGAAGTCGTAAAAATAGAAATAATAATGATAACCATCTCAGGTTCATCTCTCAACAAATTAATACCCTGTAATTAAATAAGATATGGGATTTTATACTCCTATAAAATAATAACTACAATAAGCAATTAAATTTCTTCATGACTAACAATCAACATAAAGGTTAAAATTCAGAAAAAAAATTTTTTTAATTAAATACATTGTAATTAAATTGAGATACTGGAAAATCGCATTGAGCTCATTATAACACTTATCTGACAGCCAATCAGATGTTATAATAGCTGTGGTGGCCACCCTTTTCTCGTAAATTCTTTGTCATGTGCTTATGATTTGGTTGTCATTCGGACAGCTATCATAACATCTGATTGGCTGTCAGATAAGTGTTATAACAAGTGCAATGAGATTTTCCAGCATCTCAATTTAATTTCAATTTCATTTATCTGTGCTTCACAAATTAAATATTATTTACATAATTTACTGCTAGTTATATTATCTAAAAACTACTGCATAGTAAATCGTAGGATTTTGTGCTGTACATTTATAATTTAAACTCAGTGAGTTAATTGTGAAGATAGTTAAAGCTTCAAATTTAATACTTATGACTGGCTTAGATATATAGAAAGAAAAATAGAGAAAAGGTCACCCTTTTCTCATAAATTCTTTGTCATGTGTTTATGGTTTGGTTGTCATTCGGACAGCTATCATAACATCTGATTGACTGTCAGATAAGTGTTATAATAAGTGCAATGATATTTTTCAGTATCTTCATCTATATGCTCTTCGCAAATTAAATGTTATTTAAATACATTGTATAATTTTCACATGTTTAATGTGGCTTTTTTAAAGAAAAATATACTATATTCTAATATTGTGACAATATCAGACATCTCTTATTGATATTGTATTAGTTTGAAATAATTAATATTGATCAGATCTTTTATGACAATAATAGAAATATATTTGGTTACTTAATCAAATGTAATAAAACAATGTCTAAGAAATCTTTAGGGATCAACTGCTAAATAAATAATATTTTAAATTATTATTTTCTGTGGATCATGCATACAATGATGGAAAATCAATAAACAACATGCAAATAAATCACAACTTGACTAAAGTACATTTTAGAAAAACGATTCACAAATTTATTTTATAAGTTAACAAAAGATTTATAACAAAATAAATTAGAATATTTACAAAGTAAAATGTATATTAACATTATTTAGCATAAATAAAAGAAATATTTACAATAAATATGACATAAATATAAAAAATAAAATAAGAATAGCCTTCACTGTGGCCACTTTAAAAAAATACAATTAAAAAAATGAAAACTTACAACACTTATAACGTACATAACGTTCATTTAATAAAATAGTGTTCTATTATTTATAATGAGGATGGTTAAATAGTTTCCCCAATTTTCTAAATCCAAATTTAATATCATGTTTAATTTACCATAAGGTAACTTATTTAAAACGTAAATATATCAATGCAGATTTATATATTAAAAATATTTTTTATATATAAATAAAATATTGAAGAGAAATTATTTAAAATTTTCTTTTCAATTTAACAATGTGCCATTCCAATGTTTAGCTATCAGAAATACCTTAAAATAAAGTATAAATGTCTCAATATAGAAAACTACTTAACTATTGTGAGAAAAAATATTCGGGAGGAAGTTTTATAAATTTATAAATTAACTAAATGTAACTCCAATAATAAAATTTGAGAAAAACTAACCATAAGTCGTATTGCTTGACCTTATTTTTTTCTCATTCTGACGCTCTCTCATACATCATATGATTACCAAACTCCTTTCTACTATTCTCACTTTCAATATGCATCTTAATATAATAAAAGATTTCTATTATTTTGTATAGGCTTCAGTTATTCTTCTCCCATATTATACATTATGGTAATCTCAACATCATTTGAAAGGAAACTTTTCATATACTACATCTTGCCCCTCAAAATTAACTACTTCAAAATGATTCAATCATACTTTTCCAACTTAAACTTCCTTCTGCAATGATACTTGTGATGATGGATAGCAATTAAAATGTAGGACATGGAATAATAATGAGAATGTTCCAAAATAAGATAATATCACCATGGGAACAGTACTAATCAAAAGAGTAAGTCCATATCCATTGGGTACCTACTATTAAGTCATGGCTCTATCATAGCACTTATATATATATATATATATATATATATATATATATATATATATATATAGAGAGAGAGAGAGAGAGAGAAGAAATTTGATTAACCATAAAAATATAGTGTTATGTTATCTGTATACTTCAATTTCAAAACAAAACATGGACCAACCTATAATTATCCAATAAGAATTTTCAACATGACCCCAGCATCTAAAATTTTACAAAAATATTATTACTTTCCCAACCACTATCAGTATTTATATTCATTGTATAACTCATTTAACATCACAAAAATATACCAACAACATTCTAAAAACATAATCCCTAAAAAACAATACTAAAAGGAACAACAATAATCTACATCCATTTCAAGATATTTTAAAAGTTTCTATGCTCAAACGATATCAACAACCATTCATCAGCACTATACAATTGATTTATTTATTAGGATATAATGTAGATATTAATACTATGCCCCTATATTCAAATAAATAACATTCATTAAAATAACATTTTAATAATTAGACAATGCTATATGAATTACACATATTCAAGTGTTCTCATTTCAAGTAAATATTTAGGAAAGTATCCTTATATGTTTTCAAACATTCATAAGCATTTATCAACTCTTTCACAAAATACATATAATAGTTTATTAATGGTTCCTTCTTCTATTATTTAACATTAAATTCAAGCAATGTATACAATCTAAAAAATATTATTTGAAATGCATGCGTTCTTAAATAAAAAAAAAAAAAAAAAGAAACAAATTATCAAGCAATAATATAATTTAAATAACAATAAAAATTATCAATGATTCCATTATACTGCTGAGACCATTTACGGTGATCTGCTTCTCTAAGATCATTCATTCAAATAAAATTTTATGATTGAAATCACTTTCTGAATACTCATTTGCTTTTTTTGAAACATCAAGCGTTGGTGGTCGGGTGGTCGGCACAGCCCCCTTACAAGCAGTTGTTCCAGTTATCATGTTAGCTTCCCGGACGATGCTATGACCTAAGGAATATATATATATATTTGATCTTAAAGCTATATTATAACAATAAGTTAGTTTTAAAATAAATAATGATAAACTTTAAAAAATATTATTTTATAACTTAATACTAAAAATAAAGAAATAATCACAATAATGAAGATTAAAGTTATATTAGGATTATTTTTCCTTCCTTGTCCATAAGTTAAATTGCATGTCTAGAATTTTCTTGACAGGTAACTTCTACATTGCTTGGTTACAGGTGAAAAGTATTGCGCACAGTTATTTTTACCCTCTTGGCACTGCGATATAATCTTTTAACATCCAAATCAATCTAAAGTAAATCATGGTAAATATTAATACCCTGTAAGATAAAATGCCTTTTCAGTCTTTTTCTAAAATTTTTTCCAAAGATTTAACATCCATGTAAAATAACAGTTTAAAAATCCATTTTTAAGAAATAATCCTTAGGTAAGTTATTTGGCCATTATATAAAGCAAGTGTTTATTACAGTGATTGTAAGATATTTAATGTTCGCATTTCCATTGGAAAAATTATCCGTAGCAAACATTATAAAATATAATGTATTCTTTTGATATATTCAATATGGCAGACATATAATCATAAATTCAAGTAATTATTTTGTTCTTTTAAGGCAATATGATTTTCATATCTTTTAAGCATATATTTTGTCACTAAATATTTTTTCAGGTAAATATAATTATATTGTTCAGGCATTTATTCACGAATATAATTTTAGTCCTCTCGAAAGACCACTTATCGATTTCAACAACAAATTGTTTTAAATCATCTAAAACAAAATTCAAAGCATTTTTTTAAATTTGTCTTTAAATCCATCATTCTTATAATATAAGTGAATTTTGAGTTCTTTAAAGACAAATAAAATACGAGTTAGTAATATCAATTATATATTATCAAAAACAGACATTTGTCATTTCATCAAACATTTAAAGTTCAATTGAAAAACACAGGTGCAAAGTTTTAATTTGTTCCTTTTTAATACTTTAACATTTAATCAATGAACATGAACAATACAATTTTTCTGTTTGAAGTCAAATCACACAAAATACATCAATCATTGCTATATTAGGTTTATTTGTATTATATTTTCTGTCATCTACAACAGTGGTCTTCAACCTTTTCACACCTCTGGACCTGCAAAAATAAGAATAAGGTTTCACGACCAGCAAAAATAAGGATACGATTTCGCGGACCAGCAGAAGTCTATAGATAAGTTTTCTTAAAGATGTAAACTGCTTAGCCTTAGATGAGCATAATTGTTATAACTGATCAAAACAATAATGTTAAATATGGAGTTTGTATAATAAAAAAAAACTTTTTTTTTAAATTTTGAATTTTTTTAAAAAAGTAATAAAAAATTTAATTACCCCCCCCCCATAAACATCTATGATAACTAGAAAAACAAATTAATTTATGTATGATTGATTAGATTTTGTTTTCGTTCTGTTTCTTTTTTTTTTAATTGAGTAAAAATGAGATGAAAAAATAAATAAAAATTGTTTATATTAGTTAAAAGTTTAAACTCTTATTTTAAACAAGGCAAAACTCTCTCCATACAGTAGTGCCACTCTGTGTCAATCAGAGTAATCAATGGATGCCAGGAGGCTTATGCACAAAATCCCTTTCTAGTGCCTACTCATCCAATATCCCCAGACTAGTTTCTGGCTTGTGGCCATCATCAGATAGGAGTCTTGGATCTGAGAGCACTGCACATTTGCTATTACAAACTTTCCTGCCAGTCTAGCAAGGACCGGCAGAAAAGTTTTGTGGCTCAGTACCAGTCTGCGGACCTAGTATTGAAGATCACTGATATACAATGTTTCAATTAATAAATCAATATATAATATACATTATAATAAATAGTTTTCACATTTATCGAAAATAAAATCATTCTTGAACCATATCTTACAATATTTCATTGAAATATAAGTCATTTTGGAAAGGTTTTGATTGTAAAGAAGAACTGTTTTTCCTCAAATAATAACCAGATATGATTGCTAGGAAATAAAGAAAATTCATTATTTTATATATTATTAGATGGTTGTTCAATCATAATATTTGGTGGATTTACTTTTTTTTTACTTTCTTCCACTTTACTATTGGCTAATTTATTAAAAGTAATTTTAAAAAGACATAATGCTGGAATATTTGTATTTATATGTTGGACTATTTCCATCATCATTTAAATATTCCAAATACACTATGAAATACCATGTCAATGTAGAAAAAACATATACTGGTGAGACCAATCATCCTATTGAAAAGTGCTGGCAAGAACACAAATTGATGACTAGAAGAGAGCAAACAGATGTATCTAAGGTAGCAGATCATGTATGTACCAATGAATATATGCTCAATTTGGAAATTAGCAAAATATTGGATAGAGAAAACAAAGTGGAAAGAAGAAAATTTAAAGAAGCTGCTCACATGACAATGGCAAACAATCCCATAATTCAATATAGTGTGACTATACATAATGTATGGAAACTACTAATTAACATTGCTCTTAGGAAGAAGTGGAGAAATCAGGAGGAACATCATAGAGAAGTATACAGAACTTCTACTTACTGTTGCCTTTGGCAGGATGGAACAGTTGGTTAGAGCATTACCTTAAAATTCAATACTCAAGAATCTAAGGGTCCTGATTTGATTCCCATGCTAGTACTGTCATTGATCAGGCCAGCAACACCTCAAGAAGGGGATACAATAATACCTCTCTAAGTGTTGTGCATATACTAATCTGTATGGTATTACTAATAGTTGAATGTATTTGGAATATTTAAATAAAATTATTTTTTCTAAAGACATTCAATACTCATATTAGATTATGGAAATAGTCAAGCATATAAATACAACTAAAACATCATCATCACAAACCTTCAGGAAAACAATAATGCTGGAATATATTATAATTCTTTAAATTTATTTAAATATTTTGTCATTTTTTAAAATTTAATAGATACATTCATAGTTATTACATCATATTTTTCCAAAATAGCTAATATTTTAGTATTATCAAAATCAGAAATATTATCAATTTCTAAAAAGTGTGATGTAAATGATGACGCAATTAACTTTAGTTTGAAGACATTTTTATCTCTGACACCAGTATATGTTTTATTGTTTTGTGAACATAAAATTTCATAGACATCTTTCTCTTTTTAGAGTATTATGTTTTTAGGCTTAAGGAAAAAAAATCATATTATTCCCTTTTTTTTGGTAATAAAAAACTAATCCTAATTTTGAATTTAAACATATATCTATTATCTTATGTGATTCATTTAAATTAAGATAAAAGATAAAATAATTTATAATTAGTTGAACAATTCTCAATGTAACCATATCTTATTCTAGGTATCAATGTAATTATATACACAACTTTCCACTTTTTTTTCTTTTTAAATTATAGCTCCATGATAATAAATATATAAATTCAACACTCCTTTTCTTTTCTTTTTAAAACTTGTTTTATTCCAAACTATAATTATAAATTATAGTTTGTAATAAAACAAGTTTTAAAAAGAAAAGGAGTGTTGAATTTATATATTTATTAGGTATCAATGCTAAATAAAGTTTTTACTATAAGCATTAAAAAGTAGAATATTTTAATTAGTGTTATTGTTTGTTTAGACTAATTATGCCTTCATCAAAAAAGTGTTTGTCTTAAAATATATATGAGCAAAATGATAATGAGAATTAAAATTGAGATATACATTCCTGCGTGTTGATTTTCTGTAAACATATATTGACAAAGTGTTGTCAGAGTTTATAGTAATACAAACATCTAGAAAAAAGAATATGTGGGTATTTGTTCATATTTAATGGTAAACATAATATTTGAATACTGTCCATCAAGAAAAAGAAGAAAAGAATTAAACGCATCAATAACATGAGACCATATAACAAATGTATCATCCACATATATGAGCTAAATGGAATGTCTTTTATTAGCTGCATTCAATACTTGATTCTAAAAATTATTCATGAAGATATCAGCAATTACAAGTGATAATGGAAATAAGTAAAAAGAAACCCACTACTTATTTATATTGTTGAAAGTTTTTGATAAGAATGAATATTGTTTCATCAAACATTGGCAATTTAACACCCGTCCCTTCCCCCAAAAAAAAACTTGTACATGCTATGATTCATGAAACTTTTGATTTTCATATACGTATTAATTCAGCAAACAATATGCTACACATGTCCAAAAAAGAGTTTATTTATACTGAAACTGTTACTCTAAGTGTAATTTTAAAGAATATGGAAGCATTGGTTAAATGATTAAAGCTGATCTTTGAATTATATGTGTAGAGAGTTTTTTTTATTAGAATAACTTATTTAATGAGAAAAATTATGCTTAATCTTGAAGCATGGTTTTCCAGTTTTTTTATGATTAGAAGACATGATAATTAATGGAAAAGAAACATAAAAATAGAAGACAACACAGCGAAATTTTAAATATAAACATTGGTATTAAATTGAAGAGAATAAAAGTAAAACAAACAAATATTAATATCATCAGAATAATTAACCATCAGACTAAGTTACACATATTGCTAAAATACAATACAATAGATAGAAATAGGCAAAACTCTCTCCATACAGTACTCTAAGCGAGACAGAGTAATCAATGGATGCCATAATGTATGGGTGCTGAACTGAGTTCAGACCATATGACTATATAGACTACTGAGCTTAGATTGGAAATATCTGTGTGTTTTCAATTTTATTCTCATAGTTTTGTAGTTATGTAGAGATAAAAGGTGGCAGCTAAAGGGTTGCATTAGATCCTAAGATCTAGGTGTAGTACTGTCAGATCCAAGGCTCCTCACTGATGAAGGCCATAAGCCAGAAACTAGTTTGGGGATATTGGATGAGTAGGCACTAGATAGGAATTTTATGCACAAACCTTCTGGCATGCATTGATTACTCTGTCTTTCTTAGAGTGGCACTAATGTATGGAGAGAGTTTTGCCTATTTTAACAACAGTTATGAGCAAGTATGGAAGATAGTGATCAATAGATAGAAGGAGTCTATGTTGTTTGTATTCCCATAGATTGTCTGATATTAAGAAATAAATTACATGTGATATTCTTAAAAAACAGTAAACTGAAGTGATGTCAGAAGAATTGTGTTAACTGGTAAAGGCCTTAATCAAGCAGTCAATTAATAACGTGTGAAAACATTTTATATAAATTTTGACAATGACATATTGCAATAAAAATTATGAGAAATTAAGATAACTTATTATTGTTATTAAAAATATTTATTTGTAGCACTTTAAAATTATATCACCAATACAGATCCTAATAATGAGAAGGTGAGGAACAGTTATAGAGCACTCTCAAATGTATTAAAATATGCAGTAAATGCTATACCTATAGCAACTGATCGATCCAGAGAAATCAGTCAGGAAAATTCTGCATGGATTTGGAATAGTTTTCAAAAACTATTCACTGGTCAGCAGTTACTGGTAAGAAAAATATCATAAGAAACACATTTAAGTAAAAGAATTTAAAAAAATAGTACCTACTAATTTATCGTAGATGTGCTTTAATTTTTAAAAACAATATGTTATAGTGTTATAAAATAAAATAAATATATAGATAGATATATTAATTGAGATAGATATATTAATTGATACGCATAAAAATATAGAGGGTTTAGGTAAATAGAAAGATATACAGATTGAGAAATATATATGTAGATATACAGATGGTGTAATATATAAATAAATATATATAGATAGATAGATAAAAATAATCATAGACAAAGATGGATAAACAAATAGAGAGAGATAAGACAATAAGTAGATAGATAGGACATTAAGTAGATATATAGAGAGAGATGTGTAGGTAGGTAGATAGTCAAATAGATAGGTGGATAGATGATTAACAAATAAGATACTTGCATATAGGTAAATAATAGATAGATATATAGGTACATACATATTATTATTATTATTATTATTATTATTATTATTATTATTATTATTATTATTATTATTATTATTATTATTATTATTATTATTATTATTATTATTATTATTATTCATGGAAAACATTACTTTTGCTAGAGGAGCTGAATACATTATATTGTGAAATCATTTATTTTTAATTTTTAGATTAATGTCAAAAGGTATTTGATCACAATGATTATTGTTCGTTGTGTTCAATTGAAATAATTTTTCTTTACATAAAACTCACCTTGACCTTTCTTTCACTTAAAAATACAATTTCTTAATGCTATCTTTGAATGTTGCTAACATTTTAGTAATTTTTAATCAAATTATTATCAATATATGTACATTTTAGTTAATATTTTTACAATCAAATGTTTAGAAAAGCATTATCAGAATCTTATAGAAAAGCTACAAAACAAAATGATCCTAGACCTAATGATATTGCTACTAAACAATGCCCCCCCAATGAAAGATATATCAAAGAGAAACTTAATTCCAATGACATTTGTCAATTCAAATTAAAATTGCCTCTTTTCACTTTTGCAAATTCGAAACTAATTATTTAGATATGTTTAATATAAAATTGGTCTTTGTTTACATTAGTTACATTGATAATCATAAAGAAGGAAATAAACCTTCAATCATGAATTGTTTATGAGTATATATTAAAATCTTTTATATAGAGAGAACTCACAAAACAAGCTCTTAACAAGCTTTGAGAATATTCTCAACCCCAGACCGGTTTCTGTTTCAGGCATCCTCAGTGGGGTGCCAGGATATTCAGCATTGGGGTTGAGGATATTCTCAAATTGTGTTAAGAGCTTGTTTTGCGAGCTCTATATATAACATTTGTAAATACAAGCTTTATTAAATTAAGTTATGTGACATCTGACTTGATTTTTTTATCATTAAAATATTTGTACAATCACCCATCAGTAATAGTTTGAAAGTATAGATAAATTCATTTATGCTTAAATCATATTCTTATATAGCTAATTATTAATGACTGTATCTCCAGGCTTGAATCTTAAAAAAAAAACATTATCATTTGAATTGTTATATGCATTTAATTTGATAAAAAATCAAGTCAGATGTCATATGACCTAATTTTAATAAAGCTCGTATTTACAAATGTTATATATAGAGTACATAAAAATACACACTCTTATCAAGCTTTTAAAATACCCTCAACCCCAGATCGTGGTTTCTGCATCTAGCATCATCGGTGAAATGTTAGGGATTAAAAATCCTAGAACTAGTCTAGCATTTTATCAATGCCTAACTATTGAGAAGAAAATCTGAAACTTTCAGACATTTAAATGTCCAAAAATCCAGCTATCTAACTCAAATAGCCATATGTCTGAAAGTTTCAGATTTTCTTCTCAATAGTTAGGCATTGATAAAATGCTAGACTAGTTCTAGTGTTTTTAATCCCTAGTACCTCACTGATGATGCTAGATGCAGAAACCACAGTCTGGGGTTGAGGGTATTTTAAAAGCTTGATAAGAGTGTTATATGCATCTTTAGTAATAAAGTTGCAATTGCATCATTCCCATTTATCTTCTCTGATTTAATTAATTATTTTTCCATAAAGTAGAGCAAATATTATTGTAAAAGTACCTATTTATGGCATGGGAAGATATAAAATGCATAGTAATAGAAAATTATTTACTTCTTATTTTATATATTATTGTTTATCTACAGAAGATTTGTTTGTAAAGCATTTAGGGAATGTTCAACATCCACATTGGCTTTCATTTTCATACACTTATCAGCTTTGTTGTAATAATAAATATCATCAAAGATCACTTTGAATAAATATTAATAATAGTAAAAAGTTTTACATATGATTTTTTTTCTAAAGTACATACATTTTTTATACCTGCACATCCAATATGTAATGAATAGGGGGTTTGAACTCAGACTTTCACATGATCCTCAACTATCTACATAATGTGTAATTTTTGTATATGAAGGCAAAATCAAAATAAATCACTGGCATGCACGTATATGAGAAAATTGGCATGTGAAATGTGAACTTAAACTTTAGAATTCAGTAATATTTGCAACTATATTACAAATAACTTCATTATAAATTGATATGACTACTTTTATCTAAATATATTTTTAGAATATTTTTAATTAGGTCACTGTCTCATTTTAAATTTAAAAGGTGTATCTTGAAAGGAGACTATGATGATGTCTGTATTTATTAATTTATTACTATATAATTCATTATGTAATAAATATATTTAATTTCTCACAAATGTGATGAATGCTGTGATATCTTAAACAGAAAAATATACTAAGCTTAGAACAGATCTTGTTCCGATATTGATAAAATGTGCCTTTTACAAAAAAAAAATCTAAACATCTTTGATCTTATATTTTTGGGGAGTAGATAATGGTAGTCACCTGGTTTCTACCACCTACTAGTGGGCATTCCAGCCTTCATGGTGGGCGGTAAGGGTTTTGTCCCACCCTGAAGCACTTTCTTTTTTTTTTAAATTTAACTGACTTTTAAAAAAAATAATTACTCTGCTTCATAAATTTTATAAAGTAAAGTTACTTCCCTACTTTATAAATCACCATTACTGTGGAACTGTGGGCAGTTAGAAATTTTTACTACTAACAGAGCTACAAAAGTGGGCAGTAGATATAAAAAGGTTGACTACCCTCACTTTAGTTCAGCAACAATCATAATCAGCTTTAGTATTGAAGTAAATATACCCACAAGTGTTAAATAGTATAAACAAAATTAATTTCCAAATTTACTTTCTTCTCTTTCAAGATAATTTTATTTGACCTATAAGTGATTACAAAAAAAAAAATAAAATAAAAAGATAACAAGAAATAACTAGACAAGGTTACATGGTGGTATATACAAAGAAGAAATGATCCAAAAGTCAGTAGAATATAAAATGAATGATAGTGAAGAACTTAGCCTGTGGATGCAAGGTGAATATTATTCATCTAGTCTATAACGAAATACCTTTGTTAGTAAACCCTGTTTTGGCAAGTTATGGTTGGAGGGTTTTATTAACCTTTTAACCGCTAATTATATTATTGGTTGTATGAGGTAAAAATCAAATCTTTTAATTGGCCAACTCACAAACTGAAGACAAAGCCTATTGTTAAAACATATTCGCCTATAATAATAAATTCAACTCAGATACGTTTATAAAAAGTATATTACTAATTTTTCAGGTTATGAAGATAACGAAAGTTCTTTCAAAAATAAATTGCTATTTATTTATTCTAAAATATTCAATTTTGGCAACATAAAAGCTATAATATAAACAAAAAGGTCGAATTTATGTTATAGAAAAGTAAATATTTCTTTTTACTAAATCTTAAATATTTTTACTAAAATCTTCAATATTTTTCGAAAATAATTTTGTTTTTTTAGTATTCTATCTGAAAATAATTTGCAATTTCTTAAAATATACTTTTATAATACTTTAAATCATATTCGAAATGAAAATCTCAGCGTTTTTCTTTATTTTCTTTGATCAGGCAGTTTCTTTGTTCTTTCCAGCCAATCAGAATGTCTTTTTCAGCTGAGAGCACCGTAACAACCAATCACAACTCATGTTCTTTCTTTGTTTAAGTTTAAATGCATTTTTTTTTTATTTTTTACTTGTAAAATAAATCGGAAGAGGGCACCATCTTACAGAACTTTTAAAAACCTATTCAATACCTCTCAAACGAATATTTTAGCATAAGAACTGGCAGAGTTAGAGTGAAGTCAGATGTCGACGAGGAGCTTCGTAAGAGGCGGGAAAAGGGTTAAATCATAATAGATATTAAATCATAATAGATATTTTCATATAAATTATTTAGGGGTTGTTTGGAGAGGTGCTGTTTAGACCACTTGTGAATTCCCAGGTTAGTATGGCCAGGTAGGGATCGGCCTCTCTCTTGTCTGTTTCTTGGATATTTTTAATTATGCTGAGGAAGCAGTTATTGATTTCGTTAAGCAGTAATTTTTGAAAAATCACCTTGCATCTGGTCGACCAGATGGCAAAGTTTATGTAGGTGGCAAGCCTGATTTCAGAGAAAATGCCTCTATTTAAAACCCCTTCAAGAGATGTTAGATCTGGACCATTATTATCAATGTGTTTCTGGAAGTTTTGTCTTAGTCCTTGCCAGACTGGACTAAGGTGAAGGATATGGTCCATATCTTCTGGGCTGGAAAAACAGAGGCAACATATGGGATCTATGTCTACAATTAACAAAGAAAGTGTTCTTGATATGTTATTTAAAAATATTTTTCTTAGATTTATTGTTAATCAAATCTTAGAAAATAATGTCGACCAACAGAAAGGCGAAAAACTATTAATTTGACATGGGTGTATTAATTTTTTTTTTGTTTAATATTAAATAATTTATTTACTAAATGTAAAATAACTGAAACATACAGGCTTATTATATATATATATATATATATGTGTGTGTGTGTATGTGTGTGTGTAAAATATATCATCATCATCAACCATTATCAATCCACTGCAGGATGAAGGTCTCTCCAAGTTTAATTCATCTTCTCCAATATTTAGCTTCTCTTCTCCACAACACCCCTGCACATTTTATTATTTCATCCATCCATCCCACATGTGGTCTCTTTCTGGGTCTTTTACAATCTCTCGGAATCCAGTTTAAAATTTCAATTGTCCATCTATTATCATCTCTTCTAGCAATATGTCCAGCCCAACTCCATTTCAATCTTTTAATTTTTTCAATAAGGTCAGTAAGACCTGTTTGTTGTCTTACCCATACATTGCGTTTTCGATCTCTTCTTGTTACTCCCAACATACATCTCTCCATACTCTTTTGAGTGGTCTGAAGTCTCTGTATTGCTCTTCTATTAAGTGTCCAAGTCTCAGATCCATAAGTAAGAACTGGTAAAACACATTTGTTAAAAACCATCCTTTTCAAACACATAGGCATATTTCCTTTTAGTATCAAGTTATTTCTACCAAAAGCACTCCAACCAAGTTTAATTCTATGATTAATTTCCTCCATTATGTTTCCATCTGTATTAATAATCTGACCAAGGTATTTGTAACTATTAACTTCTTCTAATTCTTCATAATCAATCTTTATTTTCATATTTTGAGCAAATCGATTGAACATTACTTTAGTCTTTTTAACATTTATCTTTAGTCCTACTTTTCTACTTTCATCTGCTAACTCCTGCAACATTCCCTGCAGCTCTGAAGCATTATTTGCAAAAACAACTACATCATCTGTGAAATCTAAATGACTTAAATACTCTCCATTTACTTTCACTCCTTTAGTTTCCCATTTTAATCCACAAAATACTTCTTGCAGCACTGCTGTAAAGAGTTTTGGAGATATGGAGTCACATTGCCTTACACCTTTCTCAATGTTGATTTTTCCAGTATCATTATGTAATCTAATTGTTGCTGTTGCATTTTTAGAAATATTCTTTAAAATATGACAATATCCTGGATCTATACTTTGATGATCCAATGCTTTAATCACTGAAGAAATGTGTATAGAATCGAATGCCTTTTCATAATCTACAAATCCAAAACATAATGACAACTCATATTCGTTTGTCCTTTCCATGACTTCTCTCAATACCTGGATATGATCTATTGTACTAAAACCACTTTTAAATCCAGCTTGTTCTCTTGGTTGGTGGAAATCCAAAGTTCTCTATAGACGAGTTGTAATTATCTTGGTAAAAAATTTATATAAAACTGATAAAAGGCTGATAGGTCTGTAATTTCTAATATCTTCTTTATCACCTTTTTTAAATATTAATATTATTACTGCATTCTTCCAATCTTCCGGTACATCTTTATCATTTAGACATTTGGTATATAACTTTACTAAAATTGTTTCTATTTCTTCACCTGCTTCTTTTAATATATCAATTATAATTCCATCATTTCCTGGAGCCTTTCCTTTCTTCATATATTTAATTGCATGTCTCACTTCTTTATTTAAAATTCTGGGCAATTCGGAATATGTAATATATATAGGAGGTACTTGTTCTTTATTACTATATAATTCTTGATAAAAATCTTCTACCAATTTCATGATGTCATCTCTCTTTTTAGTAATAATTCCATCTTTTTTTCTTATTGCAGATATAAATTTTCTACCAATACCAAAATGTTGTTTAACATTCTTGAGATTTTTATTTTCTTCTACGGCTTTCCTTGCTATTTCACAATTATACTTTCTTATATCATTTTCAACTTTTTTCTGTACCATTTTACAAAGTTCGAGATATTCAATTCTTTTTAATAGATCGTTTTTGTATATTCATATTCCTTCTTTTCTTCATAAATTCTCTAGTCTCAGTAGAAATTTTATTAGTCAATTGCTGCTTTTTTTCTACCAGCTATCTTTGTTGCAGTTTTTAAAAGTGTATCAGTTATTTTCATATTAATTTCATCCAAATATGAATCATGTTCAAAATCTCCTAACACTTGAAACCTATTTGTAAGTTCTAATTTAAATCCATTAGAATGTTTCTGAAGATTAGGAATATCAACTGTAAATATTGTTTTTCTTAATAATTTTTGTCTCTCTAGTTTTCCTTTAACATGCAACTTACACCTTACTAATCGATGATCACTTCCTGTGTTAAATTTATTAAGAACATTACAATCTTGAAATATGTATTTTGTGTTAGTCAAAATATAATCCAATTCTGCTGTACCTTCATTTGGATGCTTACATGTCCATTTCCTTTTAACATTTTTCTCAAAAAATGAATTCATAATATAAAGTTTTTCTTTTTCTGCAAACTCCACAAGTCTATGTCCTCTCATTTCTATTACCATAACCAATATTACCTACAGCAATTTCATCTTTCATTTGTTTACCAATTCTAGCATTAAAGTCTCCCATAACAATTTTAAAATGTTGTTTACTCTGATCAAAAGCCTTTTGTACATCCATATAAAAATCTTCTACTACTTCATTACTATGAGAACTTGTTGGGGCATAAACCTGAATTATCTGCATTTGGTATCTGCTATTAAGTTGTATAACTAATCTTGCCACTCTATCCGATACACCATCAATCTCCACAATATTGTTCTTCCACTTTTTATTTATAATGAATCCTACTCCACTTGTATTTCCAATATGTGTGCCTTTATAATATAGTATATGGCCACTTTTTAAATCAATTGTTTCTTCTCCTTTTCTTCTAACTTCACAAAGTCCAATAATGTCCCATTTAATATAAGACAGTAATTCTTCTAATTCTTGCAATATTCCTTCACTTGAAAGTGATCTGCAGTTGTAAGTACCTAAATAAAAAGTCATCATCAAATGGCAGCCTGGGTTCGCTATCAGTGGATTCTTAGCACCCTCCGCCTTCGACCAACAACCGCTGCCTTGGTTGGTGACTTTACAGCCTCCTTGGAATAAGGGCCATGCTTTATTTTTGTCTGTCATAATTGTATCAATGTATTGCAAAAATATTTATCATTTACACAAACATTCATTCTGCCTTATCAGGCACTGAGAAGAAAGACCATGGTGTTTCTTGATCTTAAACTCAGAGGTAAAAACCCAATAAACTCACCACCCTGGCTAATGTGTGTTGGTGAGCAGCCCATCCAAGTTCGTATACTATATGAATAATCACATAGTAATAATAGCTGCAACAACAAGAACGTATGGAGTGGACATTAGGAATTTGCCCTGCTCGGTTCCTTTAAGACCTCCAAAAGGAATCAAAGTGTCTCCTTTCAGTTAATAGCAAACTCCTTTCTGCAGCCTGTGTCTATATATGTAAAATACTTTTTTGAAAAAAAAAAAAACTCTATTGTTAATGAATTCATGTGGTAAGTGAATATAAAATTATTTGCAGAAAACTTGTTAATAATGAACCGTACTGCAAAAATAAGAAATTTTAAAGCAATATTGAGTGTGTCTTCTTTATTGCAAATGAAGAAATGTTTATTACTGAAGATGTATGTTTTAATCATAACAATCATAAGGGATCACTCCACTACACGTGCTGTAAACTGAAAAAAAAAAAAACAATTATAAGGAATACTCCCCTTCCCAAACACCAACATGTGTAGTGGATCGATCCCTAAAACTTGTTACAGATTAAAACATAGCACTATATAAATAAATAACTCTATCTATAATATTACATATTATACTGATGTGTTGTAAATTGTGAATAAATTCGCAAACATCAATAATTAAAACATAACAAATGGAATTAAAAGTGACTAATTGGTATCTCCAGCTCTCATTTCCAAATGATCAAGATATACATATACGTTTAGGTTAAAAAGAGTGAGTGGATTCATTCTATCCTTCCAAAACACTTAAAATTCCTTAAAAGAGTTAATTAGTGTACAGAAAAATCTTAAGCTTTTGAAAAATGAAAGCAAGGAAATATTAATTAATCAGCTGTAATTCCAGTTGCTATGTTTTAATTATTGATGTCTGTGAATTTTTTACAATTTGTGGAGTAATAGATGTAATATTGAACACATATATAATGAGTAACTTATTTATATAGTGCTATGTTTTAATTTGTAACAATCATTAGGGATAACTCCACAACACATGCTTGTGTTTGGAAAAGAGAATATTCCTTAAAAGTATTTATTAGTCTACAGCGCATGTATAGTGGAATGATTCCTAATGATTATCAAATAATACGTGTAATAATGCTCAAGGCTGCATGTGTTTGTAAGTAATCATTTTAAAATCCAGTCAACACTTAGACAATCCCAATATCAATATCAATCAACAAATTTAAACTGTGGCCAAGGCAACCTCATATATATATATATTAATTCTAATGTTTTCACGGATAAAATATGTCATATTATTATTACTATTTGCGGGATATTCCGTGTAGTGAAAAAAGCTAAATGCTGACGTTTCAGTACAATATCAAGTAGCTTCCTCATAGCGTCCTCTTTCTCAAATCATAAGAATGCACGGAATATCCCACAATTAGTAATAATAATATGACATATATATATATGTATATGCAATTTAAAACATTTTGCAGTATTACTATGTATTAGTTTTTTGCTTTTGCTTAAAATGCATAAAAGATTTTATTTTTACCAGTAAAAATCTTCGTTATAACATATATATAAAACTTACCATTAACTACCTGATTTCGAAAGTAATTTACAAGAACGAGTCAAAGCTTAATAAACTAATCGAATACCAATAATCTTTTGTTAAAACGATATTAGTAGATCAAAATGAATTCCTCGTTTTACTCTGGATAAAGATCTTTAAATACACAAAAGTGATAACACACTATTGAAACAGCATTTATAAGCCTAAAAAAAATTAATATTTTAAAACTTAAAACCTCATTCTGTTTCAGTCAACTATTATAACTCATATTCTATCTACTATTTTATTATGTAATAAAAGGGAAAACATATTTTGTTTATATATTGCCATGAAAACATTATGAATAGTCTACTGATTTTTAAACATTAGCTATTATGATGTCAATATCTAAAAGTAGTAATACAATTCCTCAAATGGTATACAAACTCTTTAACATCAAATGTTCCCAAAATTGTTAATATCAAGTTTATCATTGCTATAAGCTGTGAGGCAGCTTATGTAAACGGTCATTTTACAAATGCACTGCACTTGTAAATAACCACACCCATTATCATCATCAACCATTATCAATCCACTGCAGGATGAAGGTCTCTCCAAGTTTAATCCATTTTCTCCAATCTTTAGCTTCTCGTCTCCACATCAGCCCTGCACACTTTCTCATCTGATCAATCCATTCATCTCCCATGTGGTTACTTTCTGGAACTTTTACAATCTCTTGGAACCCAGTGTAAGACTTCAATTGTCCTTCTATTATCATCTCTTCTAGCAATATGTTCAGCCCAACTCCACTTCAATCTTTTAATTTTTTCGATGATGTCAGTAACACCTGTTTGTTCTCTTACCCATACATTGTGTGTTCAAGAGTTTACCTTGACAATAGTGGATGCCAGTTTCTAAAAATATCGGTTTATAATAGAAAATGCATGGTTTTACCCAAAAATATTTTATCTACACCATACAACCATGAAAACATTATATATATATATATATATATATATATATATATATATATATATATATATATATATATATATATATATATAAATAATCTAAAGAGCTTTCCAATAGCTCTTAACAAGCTTATCAGAATATCTCAGCTACAGACTGTTTTCTGCTTCTGGTTTCCTCAGTGAGGTGTTAGGATATTCAAGCATTAGATTTAAAATAACAGACCAAGCCCAGCATTTATCTAATGGTTAACTATTAAGTAGCACCTCACTGAAGCAATAGAAATAGAAAATGTTATGGGGTTAGGAATATTTTGAAAAGCTTGGTAAGAGCTATTAGGGAAGCTTGTTAAATTAGGTCATGTGATTTATGATTTGATTTCTTTGCATATATATATATGTTACATTATTTTTATTAGTAAACATATAAAAAAAAAGTTCGCCAATAAATACTCTTTTTTTTTAAGAATTAAAAATAAAAAAAAATCATCTTAAACTCACATATATATAAAATCGCACAGATAAATAATTATTAAAATAAAACTTTATTAAAGAAAAAGTATTTTAAAAACAAAAACTTAAAAAGATTTAGAGATAAAAATATATCTTTAATCTTGGAAAACACATTCAATGGAAATGATTGTTTTAATTAGTTAAATGTAAACCAGCCTGGGGCATTTAAATGTAAAACATCGGTCAGATAGGAAAACAATAGAAACTGTTAGCAAATAAAAAGAAATCCCTATGGAATCAGACCTCAGCGAAAGGATCATCGCATCGATGATGTAATGTAAATTCAATCCTTCAAATTAATATAAAAGGACTAGTTTGAAAATTATTAAGGAGTATTACAATGTGACTATATGTATTAGTATGGAGTTGGAGGTGAAGGGATTGACAGACGCACTTTCAATTCCTTCAGCTGTTAAAGAAAAGGGAGTGAAACATCATTTTCTTCATTGAGGACCAGTTAAAGCAAAAACCTCCAGATGAATAAATAAAGCAATGGCTAAATGGATACCAATATCTTCAGGATGGCATGGGAATTCCCGTTCAAACTTACAAACAACAGATAAAGATGAACTATTTAAAACCATAAGAACTTTACAATTAATGAACATTAAATTAAAAACTTTTCATATTTAAAATAATTGCATTAGTTTCCTATCTGACTAAAGTAGTTAAAATGTTATTTGATGTATTTTTTATTTATTTGTTTAAAATCATTTCCATTTATTTAATTTTGTTCTTTAAGTTTATTTATGATTTCTGTATTCCGATAAATTAAAATATATCAATGGTAAACTTAAGTCAGGCGTGAATGGCTATATAGATTTGTAAAGTTATATTAGGGGAGGGTAATCTTAGGTTATTTGTGTCGTTGTTAAATTGGGTCAATGGATTAGATATATTGGTGTGATTAGTAGATGTAATATCAGATTTGCTACGGGCAGAATCATTTCATATGCCGCACTCACCCGTTTGCCTTTGGAAGGAATTATAAGACGGAGAATGCAGTTCCTTTCTATGGAGTTTTTTTATTGCTCTTCTTGTCAGATAGATGTCATATTCTTATTTGATGAGAGCAATTTCTTCTCTTAACTTTTTGGTGCTGCCATATTTCATATTACATTAAATGCATCAATATATCAGATAAATTGACGTCAGTTTTGGCTGTGAACCTTTAGCCTAAGGTTAAATGGGGATAGAATGTTTTATTTTCAAATGCAAATCTATGTAGTCTATTCATACTCGACACTAAATAAAAATGCATTAAATTTAAGTTGTTTATAGACGCTTGCATGGATTGGTTATCGGTTAAGTATGTTTTGGGTTTTCATATTTGATCAAAATATATAGACATTCGATAAATAATGATACCTTACGGTGAGTATCTAAAATGTATTTATTCGGATGTCTTTTAAGTTATTGGTGACAATGCAAGTATCTTATGGTGAATATTATTGGGTTACTTATAAATTTCCCTCTGCAATTGTCAGTATCAATGATTTTATATTTTGATTGTTTATGTTTATTTGAAATGTTTTTAACCGTTGTAATCTATGTAACCGATCTATACTCAACATTATTAAAACAATTTTTTATAATTCCATCTGTGCAAACTTAATTAAAATGTAAACTTATAATATAATAGAAATTAAAATGTAAATTAAAATCTAAAGTAAAGTTAAAAAATAATGTTAAATGTTAAAATGTAAACTGATACTAAAACAATTTTCAATCTTATATATATATATATATATATATGCATAAATAAATAAATTGTATGTTAATTACTGGCAGTGGCTTATTTTATTCTTTTTTTATATATACTCTTATATTATATTATTAAATCTCTGCTATTCCACTTAGCTAGTGACATGGGCTAACGACCAGATGCAAAATTTAAAAAAAAAAATATTTTTTTTTACTTACGTATCTGCCTACTTTATAAATTTTTCTAGGTTCAAATACCTAGATGGCGCCCTGTAGTGCAGATTACATTAAGTGCTATTCTCCGGATCGTTACAATATATATGTGTGTGTGTGAGTGTATGTGTGTAATAAATTAAGTTTGTTATCTGTATTTTTTCAAAAATATATGTAATATTCAAATCAATATGTAATGGTCATGTATGTATATCTGCATAACAGAATCTAGAATCCAGGCAAAGAGAGCAAAGCTGACCAGAGTGTGAGGCTCTGAATTTGACTGCACTTCAACTCATCTGCCAGAACTCTATGACTCAGGGTCCTATGAATGACCAACTTGAAGTTACACATACCATACCATTTTATTCACGGCCAACATAGGTCAGGGAGAAATAATTAGACTCTGATAAATAAAAGAAAGGCTCTTAATTTGACTAAATATATTATACAATTAATTGAAATATGTTCATCAATGCATAGTTTTTCACATCCATATTTTATACATAATTAAAATTTAGAATGGGACTGAATTGACTAAGAACAAAATATACTAAATTAATTATATGTTTATTTATGAGTAAACAAAAATAAAATATAACTACGTAACTTCTGTATAGAATGCATGCAGGCAGTTGAATGAATGAAGACATAACATACTCTCTTCCTACAGGTTAATTATAAACCTATTTACATAATTATTAATGCTTTATAAAAGATTAGTTTTAACAGATTCTCATCTTAGGAATTTAATTGCAGAGAATATATAAATAATCATTATGTATGTCTATAGAAATACATTCCAATTCTTATTTAAATCGTGGCTGTGAATTATAAATAATTATACAGAGCTTTGATTAACACTAACAATTCATTTATTATTACACATATTTATGTTAAAAGTTGAGTGTATAAATCAGCTCAAAAACTTTAGATCAAATCTGGCTTTCAAGAGTGTTTTAGATCAATGCTGAATGTTATATTAAGGAGGTAGAGTTGGCTGCACTAGATTTTACCAATGTGCTATGGTACAGGTGAATAACAAGAAGTAAAGTCGCTCTGTGGATGGATGAAGAAATCAAGGGATTCTGCAACAAACAACAGTACCCTGGGACTGATTATCATGCTGCAAGAAAAGGAAAAATGGGTTCAGAAGTGGTGGGAGACTTGTTTGCAAACCCAGCCTTAAACTCAGACTTCACTACTGCACCACCCTATGAGAGGAAGATGTAATGGCTTAACTGTGACTCCATCTTAAAGACGTAAATATACGTAGCAGCAAAACAAAGAAAATATTTAAAGAAAATCAATCACATCTGCCAAGCAAAGAGTATTATAAATATAATATTATGAAGTATAGGGACAATAGCTTATCATCTCTATCAATAGAAGCCAACTCTTGTGTAGCTTATAAAATATGTGCTACTAGCTGGAATTATTATAATGTCTTTACTTGACCCTGTCCTATTTATTGACGCTATTCTAATATAATTAATATCTTAAGGAGGGAATCTATATTTGAAAGGTTTTAAAAAGTTAACTAGCAAATTACTTCTAAATGTTTTTCAAAGCTAGTCTAATTATTATTACAAAATAATTTTAAAATTATGAAAATTTATATCAGCACAAATCACTTGATAAAATTAAATCATTCAATAATTAACAACAATAATAATAATAATAATAATAATAATAATAATAATAATAATAATAATAATAATAATAATAATAATAATAATAATAATAATAATAATAATAATAATAATAATAATAATAATAATAATAATAATAATAATAATAATAATAATAATAATAATAATAATAATAATAATAATAATAATAATAATAATAATAATAATAATAATAATAATAATAATAATAATAATAATAATAATAATAATAATAATAATAATAATAATAATAATAATAATAATAATAATAATAATAATAATAATAATAATAATAATAATAATAATAATAATAATAATAATAATAATAATAATAATAATAATAATAATAATAATAATAATAATAATAATAATAATAATAATAATAATAATAAGCACAGAGTGAATCATTATTTGTAAAATAGGATTTCAAAACAGTGTGCAGAGAAATAATGCTAGGAAATAATTTAAGCGAAGATATCAAAATATTATCTTCTTTAATTAAACTGTATAAAATTAAGTGCTCTCTGTTTCGAATGTTTTGGCATATAATAAAATAAATATTTAACTTAAATACTAAAAATAGAAATATAGGCATACGGCAGTGATATAATTTAAATTAGGTTAACTATAAGAAATATTTCTTAATAGAAAAGAAATTACAAAACGAGGAGGTAAGTTATTAGAGATTTTAAAACATTAATTTAAGGGAAATTGAATTCATTATTATTTAACATTACAGATTTAACCTTCAAAACATTAATTTAAGGCAAATTGAATTCATTATTATTTAACATTACAGATTTAACCTTCATTTACATATTTTAAATAGTTTAATGACTCCTGGCTAGCTAGAGTTATGATTTAAGAAATTGAAATAGGAATTACACAGCACTCTGTGGATTTTTGGATTATTTACTGGCTATTATAGCTGGAGTGTAGGTTCTTGGGCTGGCGACATGGTGAACTTTTTTGGCTGCTATGATATCTTCTTCATTTATCTATTTAATTACGTTTTTGGCTCTTCTTAAGTAATGTCCTGGTTGTTATGGCATCAGATTGAATGAAACTCCCATTCTCCTCATGGAGAAAACAGCACTAATTGCTTTTCTAGCCTGTTATTTTCAAGTTTAAATCTGTGTAGACACTGGTGACAACAGCTATTCAAAAATGGATTATTATCTGTTTTTCGAGGCTTAAAACATGGCCTATTTATATGCTTCACCTTAACACCTTTTGGAATTTACTTTGCCTCAGGACTCATTAAAACTCTAAGATTTTTTTATATATAAAATCTCTAAGATTTAATTAAAATATTATAAAATTTATATAATTCAGATTTGAAATCTTAGATAAATTCAGGAATGTTAGAACCCTTCCCTACACTATTACATATTAAGATTTCTCATCGCAAACAATTTCTATTTTAGATTTTAATATAACTTTTAATCTTATCTAATGCAATATTAATTAGCAAGGTTTTAAACTAATTTTTACTTTTACCTAATGCAGTTGGGGTCATGTTTACAACCAAAAGTCTGTTTTTGAATGAGAACCAAAACTTTTTTTTTAATTATACATAAAATAATCTTTTAACATTTTGTTTTTAAAGAAAACACTTTTTCTTAAACATCCTTTTTATATATATATTTTGAAATAAAATCTTTTTTTTTTTAAACATATTTTAAGAAAACTTTACTTTGAAATATATAAAATAAGACAATCTGTTAACAGATTTTTTTAAAAAAAAACAACAACATATTTTTATTCATGCTTCACCTATATATGTATATATTATATGAGTTACATTATCTATCCACATACAAATTTACAATATTGACAACAGAATTAATAATTTAACTTCTAACTTTAATAATATAATAAACATTTTTATAAATATTACGTGAACTTTGTACGCTATAATTTTACTAATCCTATCTAACTATAGCGTTCGTTCATATGTAAATAAATAATACCGTTTAGACAGCCATGACAGATTTTAAAGCTTAATTAGAGTTTTCAAATACATTAAATAGGTTCAGAACTAGCCCAGACAAGTAGACAAATCAGATTGATGGTGAAACAGTAAGGGATTGGGAAGGTTACCGCTTCAATATCAAAATGCAGTAAAATTCACATAAATTATATTTATTTTTAATCGACAATCATCAAATGTTAAAATAACAGAATTTTGGGAGATGTGAATTGGATTATGGGTATTGTGAAAGAATGTCTCGTTTTGATTAATCAATGTTATATAGTTGATAAAGACTACAAGATGTATAGTCGAAAATACTGCTAAAAGTAACTATAATTTATATGAGTTTTACTGTATTTATATATATACTGATTTGAATATTGTATATATATTAGCTATCTTTATATCAACAAACTAAAGTCATTTTATTTAATTTACATTATTAATTACTCATTTCACATTTTTTATTCTTTGTTTGCATATGCAAATTAAGTATAAAAATGAAATGCAATATGACTAATAAAAGAATTACCAAATTATAACAATTGGCATAAGTTAAACCATGTTATTAATCTATAAACTGTTGATACATTAATTTATAGCTTTTAGCAAGCCTAGTTCAAAAATAAGTCAGCACAGGGAATATAAGAATAATATATTATATTTGATAAGTTAATTATTTGCACATTATGTCATCAAAATGATATTTCTGCCATGATGGATGAGATTTGGAAATTATCTTAGAGCCTAAGTATATGTTATTTTTATATAGAAAAAAAACAGATAATCTATAATTATCCAAGATAACCATAATAATATTAATTAAAGGATGGTGTTTGAATATTAAAATAGATTGTAAAATAATTATTTAAATAGTAACAACAAAACCTTCAATATTATTATTGTTGTATGATGTAAGTCATCAACATGTAGAATTTATATAAAATTTCACTGAAGTTGAAAAAAGATAAAACTAATAATAATCATATTTCCCATCATCTCATACTAGATTAAATATGGGTCTATTAACATCATACTAAAAGTTGGGAAATATTTCACCTTAAAAGTATTAATATTTCCAAATTGATTGAGACTGCTACAATAGTTGAAAATTAAATTAAGCTGAATATTGAGTGTTTATATAGGGCAAAAGAAAAAGACAACCCCACAACTGAAGGACAATCTGGCCATTCTGAAATACTAGAAAATTTAATATGAAATAAATAAATTGATAAAAAATCAAGTCAGATGTCACATGACCTAATTTTATTAAAGCTCATGTTTACAAATAACATTTGTAAACAGGAGTTTTATTAAAATTAGATCATGTGAAATCTGACTTGATTTTTTATCAATTTATTTTTTGCTACTAAGACTTTGGTGACTTTATATTGCTAGAGCTATTAATATATGGTGTATATGAACTTAGTTCAGTTCCATATGGCTATTTGAGTTAGATAGCTGGATTTTTAGCCATATAGATGTCTGAAGGTTTCAGAATATCTTCTCAATAGTTATACATTAGACAAAGTGCTGGGCTAGTCATATTATGTTTAATCTAATGAATATCCTAACACCTCACTGATGACACTAGATGCAGAAACTGGTCTGGGGTTGAGGGTATTCTCAAAACTTGTTAAGAGTTTGTTTTGCGACCCCTATATATGAAATAAATAGTACAAAATATACTCCACCAGTAGAATATATGCAGAACAACTTAAAACCTTGTAACTTAAATCATTTATTAAAAACAACAGTTATACACAAGCATAAGAGGTAGTGGTCATGTGATGTTTATTGGCTTAAATCATTTATGATAAAGAAAATCATATGTTCTAAAAAACAATGTAAATCTTCAAAAATCAATAATTAAAAAAAAACAAAAAAAAAATAAGGTAATGATTTAACTTCAAACAATATAGATGAGATTATTGAGGACAAAGCTTTGAGTTTTCCACAATTTAGTTTTTTCCTAACTAATAAATAGTTTGATAAATTTATAAATATTAGCAAACTTTTTAATATATATATATATATATATATATATATTGTTTTGCAGTCATTGAAAGTTTCCCTTAATCTAAAATGTTACTACTTCAAGAATAAATCTCCATATTTAATACTTCAGCCTGCTAAAATGGAAGATGTTAGACATGGTCCATTGGTATCTATTATTCATGATTTAATTAAAGAAAGTGAAATTGAACTCATCAAAAGAAACTGGTAATTTAAATTTATATGTAAAATTCGAAACTAAGACTCATGTGAGTGTGTAATACTCTTTAATCCAGTTTAAGACAATAATTGATTTGAAACAAGCAGCCAATCTCTTATTGTACTAAATTTATTAATATAGAGGCTTGTGAAAAACGATTTAGTTAGAAAGATTGAAAATGAAAACCAGTTGTCAATGTATCTAAATATGTTTTATTGTATAAGAGTGTCTTATGCTGAGTTCTAGAGTATATCAAAATACTTATTATAAAGAGGCACAAGTTTTAATCTCGAATATCATTGCTGTAATATATCTAAATATAATTATTGTCTTATGCTAGATTAGACAGAATTTCAAAATATTTATTGTACGATATCACGAATATTACATATATTAAAGCACTTGGAATATATATATATATATATATATATATATATATTACAAGTATATATATACACTATATATATATATATATATATATATATATATATATATTGTAACCTAGTGTTATTGACACTTGGTTTACTTGGCATTATTTCTGCAGGAAAACAATGCTATTCTTTAAAGAAATAAAAAGATAAAAAAACAATAGTAATAATTGATTAATAAAGTATGCTATTCACTCACTTTGGCATGTTTTGGGTGAATAACTAATAGATTTAATAACTCAATGTCATTTTTAAAGAGAGAACATGAATAATTTAATTGAGATATTAATAATTAGAGCAAATTAATATGGTATAAAAGCTAAACAGTAATTGATTTTGGATGGGTAGAGGGGAGAGTGGATGAGTGTGTTATCATAAAGCACAATAACTTCTGGTAATTTTTTTTTGTAAAATATATATATATATAATGTTTAAAGAATTATACATCACTGATTGTTAATTTAATGTATTTATTATTTTTTTTTATATACTGTCAAATTACTTTGCAATCCAGGTAAATAATACTAAAACTATATGATTGTAATAGGTTTTTCCTTTCTTTTGTTTATGTTATAATCAAATGATTATTTTTCTGGAAGAGGTCGCTAAAAAAAAAAAAAACAACAAAACGAAACAACCAATTTGATAATCAAGATCATTTTTTTTTTTGGAAAAATATAGTCTGCTTTTAGTTTTCAAGGAAGGAACAGTGCTGAAATTTGGTAACTCAATTTTTTCATTTTAATTTGCAGAAATAAATGTAATCAAAGTAAAATTTTAATAATATAATGTGTGGCTAAAATTTTTTGGATAAGATATCCTGATTTTCTTTGCCATCTACCTATTTAAGGACCTTTTATACTTAAAAATTATTTGACTCATGCTAAAGTTAAAAATGACGGAATTAACTAAAAGAGTCACGAAAAATTATATTATATCTAAATTAAGGAAAAGAAGTGATTTCCAAGAAAAGATTAATTATTTATTAACTTTATGTCATTTATTGATATTTTCTTGGTATAGAAAAAAAAAAATAATAATTGAAAGAAATATTTTGAAACCAAAGAAAATCAACTAGAAACATTTTCGCGCTCTTTCTCAATATTGTCTGCCTTTACAAGTAATGTAGTTACATACATTAAAATATGTTTTATTCACCAAGAATTGTCTGGAAATAATAATAATGATAAATAAGATTAAATTATGCACCTGTATATTTAAAAAAAAAAAAAAAGAGATATAAAAAAAAATAATATAAACTTTCTCAGAGTAAATATAGGAAAAGTTATATAGGGGCATTCTTACGGAGAAGTTACTGTTAAAAAAAATTTATAATTCCTAAAGTATGAACAAAACCAAATAATTTAGTGACATAATGATAAAAATAAATGATATATTATATTATACATCAGTTGGAATTATTAAAATTTCATGTACAAGTAAATTGACTGCAGTTATTATCATAATAATCTCTCGGAAAATTGCGCATTTTCGTCCATAAGTAAGCTAGCTAATAAGTATATGTATCGTCAATAAAAAAAAAATATTGTGTATGTTTATCGTCTATCGTCAACTGTTTGTTATGGTAGAATATGTATATTTTATTTTCTTGGATCCCAAAATTGTAGTAGTTTAATTCAAGTAAGAATTAATCTTCAATTCTGCTATATGTTTCTTTACCTAATTTATTAAACACACAAAATAAGAGAAAACTTTTATTTAAAGGAAATAATACCATGCGTTTATTGTTTTTAAACTTGCTTCATGAAATACGACTGGATAAAGCTCTTCACCTGGACCAATTGCTCAACAGAAAAACATTTTCTAATGAGAGAGTATGCACTTGTTAATTAATGATTGTTTAAAACTAAGTTATAAATGATATGTATTTTTTTTTATATCACATAGATTAAAGTCTGTATGGTCAAGTGATATTTAATAGCCTTGTAATAACAAAGGTATGTTTTAATATAATTATTATAGGTTAAGTTGATATTTAACACGAAAGAAAAAAAAATCTATAAAATATGTTTTAATTAGTACATACAATTGTAGGTAGAAATTTTGTATGTTAGATACGTAAAAGAAAAAAAATATTTAGATATTTAAGGGGTAAAATAAATATTGAAAATTATCAGAAGTAACTAAAAAAAAAAAAAAAAATTCTATAACAAAATATTTCTTGTTAATGTTGAAACGAATTTATACTGTATTAATTGAGGAATTTATTCCTAATTATTCTTAAATAACACATCCACTTTATTTAGTTTAAGATAGTATGCTACCAACTAATTTTGAATGTTCCTTTATTAAAAATTAAAATTATTATAATTTTATTCTAAGATGTCCATTGATTTCAGATGTTGATCAAAGTATACCCGGTAACATAAGTTTATTATGATCAGTGTATTTACTTATCCTGCCCAGATATAGCATTGGTATATGCTTAATATTCGCATAGGTAATAATTATAATGTATTTATTTTGTGGGATGAAAAATGATCTCCCCAAAAGCTTTGTTTTCCATGAGAGGAAGATTTTAAATATATAGCCCAAGTGATCGATTCTCATAGATAGGACAATCAAGAATTTATCTAGCATGTAGTATGCTGCATTCGTTTAAATCCCTGGAGAGGATTGTATTTGGCGTGTGTTCGTTGTATGCCCAAGTAAGAGGCAAGAAACCACCAAAATATTTTAATGTAGTAGATTACTTTACAAACCTTCGTGGTTATTCCATATTCCTCATGTGAAAATAAAGATAGCTCCACCATGGAAGGTTTTGATTATTGTGCTTAATTTTGAAAGTTCGGGCAAGATAAAGGTTATATTGGAGGTGTTAGTTCCTCAAGATCCACTTTAGTATAAATAGTGTGTTAGTAACTAGGGTCGATATCTGTATTGTGCTGCTAAATATTGCTAGTATTTGACAAGTAAATCAATGGAGAAAATAATTAAAATTGCGTAATTTAAAACGCTTATTTACTGAAGGAATATTCAAATGCAATATTTAATTCTGGTTATTAATTAAATAATACTCATAGTTCAAAAGTATACGTATGAATAAAATTTGTATCATAACTTAAGTTAGCATTAAGTTAAATGTAAGATGGTAAGTGTAACTTCTGATAGATGGCCTATAATTAGAATAGGTTATCCCATTAAAGACCATAAATAAAGTAAATGTATTAGAAATAAATTTAATATTTTGCGTATTGCATATGATGGGATTAATCATTTAAAAAAAAAAATAGTTAGTCAATAATTTTGAATAAAAGCTTCTACAAGGTTACCAAAATTTAATAAACAATGCATTGGTAATGAAATGTACTTTTAGTTAATCAATCCATATGATTGCATACAGGAGAAGTAGTAATCTCTAGTCCATAACCAAAAGAGTATACAGATTAATGTCAGTTATATTTTATATTTTTGTATTACTATGGGATTATTGAATAAATGTTCATATATTTTTTTTTGATAATAATAAATTATAGTCTTGTTAAAATTTGTTGTAGATTAATTTTTTTTTGTTTTTGTATGCTAAATATAAGTGTTTGCACAATAATTTGCAAAACCTTTTCTTGAGTCCGAAATCATTACAAATTTTTAAAAACTTAATATACCAGATAAATAAAGTTAAGCAGATCGGAATATGTCATTATATTTTAGTTTAATGATAATTATTTATGGAGTTGAAAACTTAAGACTAAACATCCACCTTTGTATAAAAAAAAAAAATGAATTTATTCCCAAACCATTAACATTGGTTGCACATTATTCCATTCCCATTTAGTTAAATTGTCTAAGTAATAAATCTTAGTTATATTATTGTGTTGTCATGGATGATAGAAGGACACAAAAAGCATCCTTGTCTTTTTATTATTTTGACTGAGATTCTAAAAAAAAAAAAAAAAAAAAAGGCTGTGTTATTCAAAATTATACGTCATTATTGAATAGAATTATCATCTCTTTAAATAATATAGCAGTAGATATGAGAGATGAAGACACATTGAAGTAAGTAAAATAAATGTTTCCTATAGCCGAACAGAATGCCAATCATATGCAACAACACAATACTGCTGAGCATTTCCTTACATGATACAAAGAACCCTGAGATTAATATTATTATAATTATTCTTTAAATTAATAAGTGATCAATTATTGTTATTATTACAATCGTGGCAGAGCTTAAGAGAATTGTATGTACAATTGTATTATATGAAAAGTATTTTAGATCATATTGGAAAATTAATAGATATGTTGCTTTTATTTTTGGTTGCCTTAACAACAACCAGAAAAATTAGTGTCACAAGTGCGGATAAACTAACTAGTTAGATATTGGGTTAGAAAGAATATAAATAGTTAAAATACTGGGTTAGAAATGGCCGCCCAACTATAGGGGCTATCGATGGCTATAGCTGGCCACGAGGAATTTAGTAAACTTTTCTAGAAGTCAGTATTAATATTGTTTGCACTTGAGTGGATTGGTTATTCATTGATTAAAGATATTTGCCAATAATGAATTGTTTTAGCCATAAGATATTATGTGAATATCTATTATATGATCTAATCTTTTGCCACTGAAAAATAAATAATTAAGTTGTCAGTTTATGATGTTGTGGTCTGTAGGCAATTCCATAAAACACTGTAATGATTTTATCATTTATGATGATCTGTTTGTCTGGTCTTGTGATTGGCACTTATGCTATATTACATAATATCTAATGATATTTATATGGACTAAGAAGCATGTAAAAAAAAGGCATATTTAGTAGTTAATGTTGGAGCTTTAGGGATATTAAATGTCAGAGCATAGTTTTTTGGTGTAGATTGTTTTTGATAGGAGAGGCATGGAGGCAGGATGTCTTGTCAATAATTTCTTATCGATAAATTTATTAATAGTTCATTGCTAATATTTCAGTACTGTTAAATACTAAAAGAGTTAGAATTTTAATATGAGTGAAAACAAAGATAATCATAGTATTTCTGAGGATTTGGGAGGATCCCAAGAGTTACAATCCCCTGATACACAGACTCCATATTTTAATGTACAATTAAAAGAGGAAGGGGAAGATTTGGATATAGCTAACCCAGAAGAAGCCACAATAATAAAGGGAAAACATGAAAATGAGCCAGATCAATTAATGAGAAATACATTGGAGGAATTCTTGAAACAATTAGAAAAATCAAATAGTGAATTAAAAAGTCAGACCCTAAAATCAAATAGTAAATTAGAACAATCAAATAGTGAATTAAAAAGTCAGATCCAAAACTCAAATAGTAAATTAGAACAATCAAATAGTGAATTAAAAAGTCAGATCCTAAACTCAAATAGTAAATTAGAACAATCAAATAGTGAATTAAAAAGTCAGATCCAAAACTCAAATAGTAAATTAGAACAATCAAATAGTGAATTAAAAAGTCAGATACAAAATTTAAATATTAAATTAGAGAATCAAATGCAGGAGATCAAAGAGACATCTCAAAATCAAGTACAGGAGATAAAGAACTTAAGGGAAGATTTGAGAAATCATGTAGAAGAATCAAAATTGGCCTCTGAAAAGCTGGAAATAAGAATAAGGAAAAAGATTGAAACAAATTCTGAAAGGGCAGAAAATATGATTGAGGCTATCCAGCAGTACTTTAAAAGTCAATATATTGTATTAAACAATGAAGGACCAGAAATAAGAAATTATCAAAAGGAAACAGTAGTATTTCAAAGAGAAGTTCAGGATAGAGTTGAATCTATTAAGGGAGAATTAGACAGTGCTAGAAGTGAAGTTAGTAATTTGACAGAGGAAGTTAAAAATATAACTCTAGCACCTGACAATGTAGTGAAAGGATGTCAGAGCCAGATTACCAGATTAATAGCTAAACTAGAAACTCAAGAGTTGACCCAATGTGAGATTAATCAAAATCTAGAAAGTGAGCTAAGTCAAGTTATGGGAAGAGTAGAAAATTTTAATGTGATAATAAAGAGTAATGCACAGCTATTACATAATAATCTCCAAGATGAAATAGGGGAATTAATGACTCAGTGTGAGAGTAAAGTCTATCAAAGGTTAGAAGATAAATTCGGGATAAAGATGAAACTATTAACCAATTGGAACAACAGATTAAACACTTAAATGTAGGCCTAAAAGATAGTTCAAAGAGAATAGACTGTGAATGGCAGAACTATAAGTTAGAATTAGAGAGTCAAATGCAAGCTATAGACTATAATAGGGATAATTTTGCAAAAAGTAAAAAAAAGTTGTTCAAAGTAAAGGTTTATCTGAAACTCAAGTAAAGGAAACAAATAATGGTCATAATAACCAAGTAATATCTGAGTTACATACGTTAATTAATCCCGTAGAATCAATATACAATCCATTAAATGAGGCTAGAAGTAAAGTCATGCTAGAGCCAGAAAGTAATAGCTCCATGGCCTTAAAATTCTTAAAAATAAATTTTTTTAGAGGTGAATATCTGGAGAATCCACACGAGTATCTCCAGAATCTGGAGGAGTTATTCACCTTATGTCATTTATCTGAGATAGAAAAGATTGCTATTGCCACTAACCATTTGTGTGCAGCATCTAAAGACTGGTGGCAATCATTATTTATTAAACCAGAAACATATGGAGATTTCAAATATCTTATGTTAGCCAGTTTTTGGGGGGAATACCGCCAAGATAACCTGAGATATCAGATATCTCAGGAAAGATATCATGTAAATAAGGGTAGTTATACTCAGTTTTTCAGGAGTCAGGCCGTCAAATTGAAAACCTTGACAGCTTATCCCTTATCTGAGACACAAATTGTGTGAATAATTCGCCATAATCTACCGAGGCATATAGAACAGATCTTGATTGCTGCTGACAGACATACCATAGAAGAGGTAGTAGAAATTTTAGATTCGTTAGAGACCAGTGATAGGAATATTGATAATAGAATTAGGGTCAATAGAGACACCCATCTGATGGTGAGTAATATCAATTTCGCAGATAGGTCACATATGGGAAGGAGGAAGTTTGTTAGAGAAAAAGGATATTATAGGACGAATCCCTATGGTAGACAGAATAGCCACCTCAGTAGGCCAACAGTTAAGAATAGAATTCCGAATGAGAATCAGTCTTCTACTAGTGGTATCTCAACAATACCAAAGAAAAATATAAAAGGTAGTAAAAGTAGCAGGGCATTAAATTAAAAAGGACCTCGCAGGAATGTTCCTCACTTCGGGGCCTTATTTTTAAACATATGGGGATCAGCATAATGTAGAACATGACCAAGCACTGGCCAGAATTAACCTTAAAAAGATGGGTGATAAACACACTCGTTATTCCAAAACCAGTCCACATCCTTTTAAAGTCCATGATTTTGTTTTAATTAGAACTCCCCATGTGAGTAATCTCCGGAAGCATATGTTTAGAAAATTCATGTATCTTTATGAAGGCCTCTATGAAATTGTGAAACAAGTGGGTGAGAATGCCTTTTTAGTCTCAACCCCTGATGGAACCAGAGGTACCTATAATGCCCGAAGCTTACTACAATATCCCAAGCAAAATTAAATCCTTTAAACTGTATTTATTGACATAAGAAAGAAGTAGGATATAAACTTAGTAATACCATAAGAAGTGTTAAAAAATGCATATATTATTTTATTTTTTATTTATTATAATGGTGGGAGAATTGTAACCTAGTGTTATTGACACTTGGTTTACTTGGCATTATTTCTTCAGGAAAACAATGCTATTCTTTAAAGAAATAAAAAGATAAAATAACAATAGTAATAATTGATTAATAAAGTATGCTATTCACTCACTTTGGCATGTTGTGGGTGAATAACTAATAGATTTAATAACTCAATGTCATTTTTAAAGAGAGAACATGAATAATTTAATTGAGATATTAATAATTAGAGCAAATTAATATGGTATAAAAGCTAAACAGTAATTGATTTTGGATGGGTAGAGGGGAGAGTGTATGAGTGTCTTATCATAAAGCACAATAACTTCTGGTAATTTTTTTTGTAATATATATATATATATATATATAATGTTTAAAGAATTATACATCACTGATTGTTAATTTAATGTATTTATTATTTTTTTTTATATTGTCAAATTGCTTTGTAATCCAGGTAAATAATACTAAAACTATATGATTGTAATAGGTTTTTCCTTTCTTTTGTTTATGTTATAATCAAATGATTATTTTTTTGGAAGAGGTCGCTAAAAAAAAAAAAAACAACAAAACGAAACAACCAATTTCATAATCAAGATCTTTTTTTTTTTGGAAAAATATAGTCTGCTTTTAGTTTTCAAAGAAGGAACAGTGCTGAAATTTGGTAACTCATTTTTTTCATTTTAATTTGCAGAAATAAATGTAATCAAAGTAAAATTTTAATAATATAATGTGTGGCTAAATTTTTTTGGATAAGATATCCTGATTTTCTTTGCCATCTACCTATTCAAGGACCTTTTATACTTAAAAATTTATTGTCTCACGCTAAAGTTAAAAATGATGGAATTAACTAAAAGAGTCACAAAAAATTATATTATATCTAAATTAAGGAAAAGAAGCGATTTCTAAGAAAAGATTAATTATTTATTAACTTTATGTCATTTATTGATATTTTCTTGGTATAGAAAAAAAAATAATAATAATTGAAAGAAATATTTTGAAACCAAGGAAAATCAACTAGAAACATTTTCGCGCTCTTTCTCAATATTGTCTGCCTTTACAAGTAATGTAGTTACATACATTAAAATATGTTTTATTCACCAAGAATTGTCTGGAAATAATAATAATGATAAATAAGATTAAATTATGCACCTGTATATTTAAAAAAAAAAAAAAAGAGATATAAAAAAAAATAATATAAACTTTCTCAGAGTAAATATAGGAAAAGTTATATAGGGGCATTCTTACGGAGAAGTTACCGTTAAAAAAAAATTATAATTCCTAAAGTATGAACAAAACGAAATATCTTAGTGACTTAATGATAAAAATAAAAGATATATTCTATTATACATCAGTTGGAATTATTAAAACTTCATGTACAAGTAAATTGACTGCAGTTATTATCATAATAATCTCTCGGAAAATTGCGCATTTTCGTCCATAAGTAAGCTAGCTAATAACTATACGTATCGTCAATAAAAAAAAATATTGTGTATGTTTATCGTCTATCGTCAACTGTTCGTTATGGTAGAATATGTATATTTTATTTTCTTGGATCCCAAAATTGTAGTAGTTTAATTCAAGTAAGAATTAATCTTCAATTCTGCTATATGTTTCTTTACCTAATTTATTAAACGCACAAAATAAGAGAAAACTTTTATTTAAAGGAAATAATACCATGCGTTTATTGTTTTTAAACCTGCTTCGTGAAATACGACTGGATAAAGCTCTTCACCTGGACCAATTGCTCAACAGAAAAACATTTTCTAATGAGAGAGTATGCACTTGTTAATTAATGATTGTTTAAAACTAAGTTATAAATGATATGTATTTTTTTTATATCACATAGATTAAAGTCTGTATGGTCAAGTGATATTTAATAGCCTGGTAATAACAAAGGTATGTTTTAATATAATTATTATAGGTTAAGTTGATATTTAACACGAAAGAAAAAAAATCTATAAAATATGTTTTAATTAGTACATACAATTGTAGCTAGAAATTTTGTATGTTAGATACGTAAAAGAAAAAAAAATATTTAGATATTTAAGGGGTAAAATAAATATTGAAAATTATCAGAAGTAACTAAAAAAAATAATAATAATGCTATAACAAAATATTTCTTGTTAAAGTTGAAACGAATTTATACTGTATTAATTGAGGAATTTATTCCTAATTATTCTTAAATAACACATCCACTTTATTTAGTTTAAGATAGTATGCTACCAACTATTTTTGAATGTTCCTTTATTAAAAATTAAAATTATTATACTTTTATTCTATGATGTCCATTGATTTCAGATGTTGATCAAAGTATACCCGGTAACATAAGTTTATTATGATCAGTGTATTTACTTATCCTGCCCAGATATAGCATTGGTATATGCTTAATATTCGCATAGGTAATAATTATAATGTATTTATTTTGTGGGATGAAAAATGATCTCCCCAAAAGCTTTGTTTTCCATGAGAGGAAGATTTTAAATATAATGTTCGGGTATGTTTATAGCCCAAGTGATCGATTCTCATAGATAGGACGATCCAGAATTTATCTAGCATGTAGTATGCTGCATTCGTTTAAATCCCAAGAGAGGATTGTATTTGGTGTGTGTTCATTGTATGCCCAAGTAAGAGGCAAGAAACCACCAAAATATTTTAATGTAGTAGATTACTTTACAAACCTTCGTGGTTATTCCATATTCCTCATGTGAAAATAAAGATAGCTCCACCATGGAAGGTGTTGATTATTGTGCTTAATTTTGAAAGTTCGGGCAAGATAAAGGTTATATTGGAGGTGTTTGTTCCTCAAGATCCACTTTAGTATAAATAGTGCGTTAGTAACTAGGGTCGATATCGGTATTGTGCTGCTAAATATTGCTAGTATTTGACAAGTAAATCAATGGAGAAAGTAATTAAAATTGCATAATTTAAAACGCTTATTTACTGAAGGAATATTCAAATGCAATATTTAATTCTGGTTATTAATTAAATAATACTCATAGTTCAAAAGTATAAGTATGAATAAAATTTGTATCATAACTTAAGTTAGCATTAAGTTAAATGTAAGATGGTAAGTGTAACTTCTGATAGATGGCCTATAATTAGAATAGGTTATCCCATTAAAGACCATAAATAAAGTAAATGTATTAGAAATAAATTTAATATTTTGCGTATTGCATATGATGGGATTAATCATTTAAAAAAAAAAAAAAATAGTTAGTCAATAATTTTGAATAAAAGCTTCTATAAGGTTACCAAAATTTAATAAACAATGTATTGGTAATGAAATGTACTTTTAGTTAATCAATCCATATGATTGCATACAGGAGAAGTAGTAATCTCTAGTCCATAACCAAAAGAGTATACAGATTAATGTCAGTTATATTTTATATTTTTGTATTACTATGGGATTATTGAATTAATGTTCATATATTTTTTTTTGATAATAATAAATTATAATCTTGTTAAAATTTGTTGTAGATTCATTTTTTTTGTTTTTGTATGCTAAATATAAGTATTTGCACAATAATTTGCAAAACCTTTTCTTGAGTCCGAAATCATTACAAATTCTTAAAAACTTAATATACCAGATAAATAAAGTTAAGCAGGTCGGAATATGTCATTATATTTTAGTTTAATGATAATTATTTATGGACTTGAAAACTTAAGACTAAACATCCACCTTTGTGAATAAAAAAAAAAAAATGAATTTATTCCCAAACTATTAACTTTGGTTGCACATTATTCCATTCCCATTTAGTTAAATTGTCTAAGTAATAAATCTTAGTTATATTATTGTGTTGTCATGGATGATGGAAGGACACAAAAAGCACCCTTGTCTTTTTATTATTTTGACTGAGATTCTAAAAAAAAAATAAAAAAGGCTGTGTTATTCAAAATTATACGTCATTATTGAATAGAATTATCATCTCTTTAAATAATATAGCAGTAGATATGAGAGATGAAGACACATTGAAGTAAGTAAAATAAATGTTTCCTATAGCCGACCAGAATGCCAGTCATATGCGACAACACACTACTGCCGAGCATTTCCTTACATGATACAAAGAACCCTGAGATTAATATTATTATAATTATTCTTTAAATTAATAAGTGATCAATTATTGTTATTATTACAATCGTGGCATAGCTTAAGAGAATTGTATGTACAATTGTATTATATGAAAAGTATTTTAGATCATATTGGAAAATTAATGGATATGTTGCTTTTATTTTTGGTTGCCTTAACAACAACCAGAAAAATTAGTGTCACAAGTGCGGATAAACTAACTAGTTAGATATTGGATTAGAAATATAATATAAATTACTAATTAATACTGGGTAAGAATATATATATATATATATGTGTGTGTGTGTG